>JBAKBP010013142.1:0-64351 GCA_037953745.1 Lithodes maja | reverse complement strand
CTGACTCACTAGTCCGCCCTCTGCCCACTATGATCTCCAGCACGAATGACACAGATTAAGTTGTAGAAGCCTTAAATTTCTGACAGTCTGTTTTTATATATCCAGTTTGCTTGCAAAAATAATCACCTGTTTCGAGCTAGGACGAGATGTCTTATCTGTATTCTGCTTGTCTTCTCTACCACTGTGGCGTGAGGGACTTTGCACAACACCCAAGGAATCTCGACCCCCTGCCTGCCACTCTCTCACGGTTAGGTTAAGAAGTGCCAACATTGCTTCATCCGGGGTAACTTTTCATCGTGAGCACCCTGTCATCCGCCCAGATTGTTGCATCTCTAAGTTCAGCAGGTCTCTTCTCCTGGATTTTCAGAATGATCTCTCGCTCGACAATATTTGTAAAATGCTCTAACAACATAACCTCCCTGAATCCTTGCCTGGTCTTAACATTCTCGCTTAGTAGCCAATGGTCTAAAGTGTCTGCCAAGTACTTTGCAAAATCAAAATCTTGCGGTCTTTTGCATGCACCTCAAGAGATCAGACATACCAGTACGCCTCAGGACGTAAATCATACGCCTTGAGAAAATTTTGCTTAAAGGTGTCCAAATTATCTAATGACGTGCGATCGTAAGCCTCCAAACCCTTTCCTTTTATCACATTCACAACTAAAGCAACCCAGCGTTCTCTAGGCCACTCAAACTCTCCTACCTTCTTTTCAAATTGCGAGAACGACTCTGTCACCTATGCCACATCAAGAGTGGGCATCAATCTCAGGCTTCGAGACAACTTCACTTCAATTTACACATCTATTTACAAGGATTATGTAAGTGTTGCGTACAAATAATAATATTACCGAGCCATCCATACTTATGATAGCTTACAAAACACCACGCAACAACTTAATAACGAAATTAACACTCCCATAGGAAAACATTCCAGTCTGTGGAACACCACCTTTCCTCTGTCAATCTTGATCTTCTCCTTGTAACTGAAACTCAGTTGTCTGGGACTACTGATAGCAAACCCTTCTCTGTATCCTCCAACTATCTCAATCCTCAGTTTCAAACCAAAGCTCTCTTGTCACTCTCAAACTAAATATGTCTGCGCTGTTTATCTCTCCCCTAAATTTACAAACTATCCCAAATGCTTTGACTATCTAACTTCAAATGAGGAACACATTCTATCAATTTCTCCTTTCTCAGAAATCTCCATCTTAGGGTATTTCAATGTTCACCACCGCCAATGTCTCTCCTTCCATTTCACTGACCATCCTGGTGAATAAGCCTACATCTTTTCTATCCTAAATGTTACGACTGGGGTTCAAATATATCAGGGCTCTTATTCATTGGACTAGTAATGGCATAAATGTTACAACGGAAAGCGCTAGCTCCAACCTCTGAAGTATATTCCCAGTGAACAAAGAACACAAATACTCTACAGAGTTCTATATGCAATAATAGGCTATCAAACTCTCAATAAATGTGCGTCTACTCTAGGCTTAATGTTATGTGAAAACAGCCTATTACTACCTATAACCGAAGGTGCTTGGTTATGGTATGCAAAGTAAGGTGGTAAGAGAAGTTACAGCTTACGTTACTTTAATCAATAAATGTCAGGCACTCCTGCATGAAAGAAAGTGCACTAAAGTCCTTCAACACTAACAAGGAATCTTCTTTAAATGTTAGATGCTATAAAGATGCTCGTATCGGAAATGGAACCCAAAAAGGCAGGCAGCGGAACAATGCTCGTGCAGGCTATGCACACAAAAAGGCAGAATATATAATGCCGTCGGAGCCAAGAATATCCTAAACACTACAACACTATTAATAATCGCCACGACAATGCAGTATTCCTATCAACAAAAAAGAGCCTAAGTCGTTTGTGTCTCAATACATCAAACTAGGCCGCGAAATGCTTGTGTAATAATAAAATGGGTATGCATAAAAAGAGTAATTAGGGTAATATACTTAATGTCTACTATGACTGATAAAGTCTAGCTAGAGTCAATGATACGAGATACTGGAGCGCATGGCATGCTGCATAGCCTAGTGCAAATCTCAAGTCTGTGCGTCAAATATTACGTTATAATGAAGGGTAGCTCTCTTGAGAAACCTTAATACCGAAGTATTAAGCGTTCTCCTGGCGTACCTCAAAGACAAACAATCGAGACTAGAACAGTGCAGAATGGTATAGGCAAAAAAACCCTCATTCGTGCATGCTCTACTCTCAATGGCACACAGACTAGAATTTACTCAATCAACTCCAGTTCTCAGGTATGTCGTGCCGCTTTTAACTGAAGCCAGCACTCATAGGAAACAATACCTATAATATCAGACTCCTAGTCTAGCATTATCTAATCCAGCAGAACACTAATAACTAAAGGAAGCAGTACTAAACAATATAAATGCCAACCAATGCTTCGTGATCCACTTATCTTAACAACTAACATACATAGGCTATATCAGACCTTAACACACAATACAACTGGCCAGCATGAAGCTGATTTTGCAGAGTTAACCAGAGGGGGTATAATATTAATAAAAGGTGGTGAAAGATATGGAAAATGAGGGAGATAGGCAGAGGAAAAGATTCTCAGGTACGGAGCGGGGACAGATAGCAAGGGAAAAAAGATGGGTGTGTTCTAGAAACCAGATCTGAGGGAGAGAGTGGCGAGGAACTGTATATATACTCGCACTAGCTCGAGCCGCGTGGGAAAAAGGCGGTTACAAGTCAACTAACCACTAACAAAGCTTGCAGCATGGTAAGGACCTCCCTCCACCAACCCCCGCGAGGCAGCCATCCGTGACGTCATCGAGCGGGACAAAAAACACTGCGCGCCCCCTCTCACTCTGTTCTACTCTCTCTCTCTCTCCCAGATCCCATCATTACTAGTTAATGATAAAACATATACTTTACAATTAAATATATAAAGCCTTGACATGGGCGAAAACAAAGAGCCTTTCTGGACTGCCCATGACACGAGCTTTCATATGAAATAAAGCACACTCTAATACATAAACTGTAGCCCCATCCACTGCCCTGGCGATCCTAGTGAGTCACTGTAGGACAAGCCATGCGGTTCTAACGGAGTGGTCAACGTCACACCTTGAGCAGTTACTCAAATTACTGACCGACTTGTAGATCGGCCCAAATGTGTTTACTTTTTTCTAACTTCTAATATCCTTCTACTTACGCTGTAAACCTTTTCTCTTAGTTGGGCTTCTTCGATCACAATCTTATCTCCTGTTACCTGTCCTATATCTCCAGTATATCCATTCGATCCTCTCAGCCGGTGGGCGGCACTTGATGCACTTTGGTACTGCCGACTGGGAGGTTCTCCGGCAGTACTTCTTTGATTTCCCATGGAATTGCTTCCGTGGCCTGCGCACATCATCAAGGTAATCCTCTTGGGCATGGAGGCATGCGTTCCATTTTCTTTCTCTCAGTCTAATGCAAAATAATCTTGGTTTACTCAAGCTTGTTCTACTGCTGCCCACATTAAGGAGGAAGCATTCAAACGGTACTGAAGAATCTCCTGCTCTTTATGTTTCTACCCAGAATAAGCCAAATATGTTCTTCGACTAGCCAAAAACTCATTAATCAATAACAAAATTAATGTTATGAACTTTCCAACTCTAGCTCTTCCCAAGCTCTCTGGAATCTAACCAACACCCTCTTATTTCCCTTTTTGTTTTCAACCTGATGGCAGTACTGTCACTTCTTCCTCCAACAAAGCTGAACTCTTTGCTCAAACTTTCACTAAAAACTCCACCTTGGATTATTCCAGTGCAATTACTCCCTCTCCACCCCCTCTTACTTACTTATGCCTAATATCATAATCTCTTCTAAGGATGTACTTTCTGCCCTCCCTTAGCTTAATACTAAGAAGGCACGTATGGACCGGATGATTTTCCTCCTGTTGTACTCAAACACTGTTCTTCCGTGTCGACTCCCTGCGTAGGCAAACTCTTTTGTCTGTGTCTTTTCTCTAACGTCTTTCCTTCTTGCTGGAAGTTTGCTCTCATTAATCCTGTCCTAAAGATAGGTGACCACTCTCAGCCCTCATACTATCGTCCAATTGCTCTCATTGCTTGCATCTCTAAAGTTTTTGAAACTATTCTTTATTAATAATGTCTTATGCATTTATCTCCCCATAAACTACTTTCAGACCGCCAGTATGGTTTCATTAAGATCCGCTCTACTGGTGATCTGATCGTTAACACTACTAACTCTTGGTCATCCTCCCTTTGGTACTTCAGTGAGACTTCTTCTTTTGCGCTAGACATATCGGAAGCATTCTATAGAGTCTGGCACAAATCTCTAATTTCCAAACTACCTTCCTTCGGTTTCTATCCTTCTATCGGTGCCTTTGTCTCTAATTACCCCTCTGACCGTTCCATAGTTGCAGTATTGGACAGCCATCGCTCACTTCCTCAGCCTATCAACTCAAGCAAAGCATTTCTTTTTCTACCGAGTAGTAAACGTATGGAATGGCCTGCCTTGCAATTCTTGCGGATATTTTCTCCACCAACTCAACCTTAGATGAAATAAATCAAGATGTCCCTGTACTTAATTTTAATTCGCCTGAAATTCCCTCACTTAAGATCCACACCAGACATGTCAAAACTATTTTGCAGAATCTCTCAGTAGATAAGGCTCCTGGTCCAGATGAAATTCCTCCAATAGTACTTAAGAATTGCTCCTTGGTGCTCGCTCCTGTATTGGCAATATTTTTCCGTCTGTGTACTCATACCTCATGCTTCCCAGTACCCTGGAAAGAAGCAAACATCCATCCAGTTCCTAAAAAAGGTGCCTCTTCAGATCCATCAAATTACAGACCAATAGCTATAACTTCCACTCTTGGTAAAGTCTTTGAAATTATATTAAATAATCACATAATTAAGCATCTTGAGAATAATAAATTAATCAGTGATAGGCAATATGGTTTTAGACGATGTCGATCAACTGCAGACATTCTTTGCCTTCTTACGCATCAAATCAACCAAGCTACAGACCAACATGGTGAAACACATACAATAGCACTGGATATATCAAAGGCATTTGATAGAGTCTGGCATCAATCCTTATTGTCGAAGATGTCACACTACGGCCTTGCATCATTAGTTCCACTAATTTCTTCTTATCTTCATAACAGAAAAATACGTGTAATGGTAGATGGCCTTTATTCTCAATTTCACTCAATAAATGCTGGTGTTCCCCAGGGATCAGTTTTGGCCCCAATTATGTTCCTCATTCATATCAATGATCTCATATCTACCACTCATAATCCAATACATTCCTACGCAGATGACTCAACACTCCACAGTTCCTTCACATTTACCAATTCTTTCACCCAACCCGATCTTATAAATTCAAAAATAAACACTGCAATTTCTCTGAACCAGGACCTTTCTAGAATTAATTGATGGGGACAAAAGAATCTAGTTTCCTTTAATGCACAGAAAACCAAGTACATTTAATTTTCTAACCGACAGAATCTCACTGACTCCCATATATTTTTTAATGATGTAAATATTCCCACTTCCCCTAGTATTGACATTCTCGGTGTAACATTAACTACTAACTTGAGCTGGACACATTATGTTAGAAGCATTGCTAAGAATGCCTCTAAAAAACTGGGACTCCTGTACAGAGTTCGAGAATTCTTCACTGACGAGCAGTTGGCCGTAATATATAAAAGTCATGTGCGTTCTCAGATGAATTACTGTTCACCTCTGTGGGGTGGAAGTGGAGTGGTTGCATTGAGGCAGTTGGACAAAATTCAAAATAAAGCTATTAGATTAATCAATAACCCTGCAATCACACAGGACCTTCCTACATTATCCATACGAAGAAACGTTGCATCCCTTGCATTATTCTACAGATATTTTCACAGCAATTGTTCCGAGGAACTTGCTTCAATTGTGCCGCCTCTCCACATCTTTCCCCGTAGAACTAGGGCAGCTGAGAGCGCCCATGAATTTACACTTTCTCCTCCACAATGCAGAACTTCTGCTTATCAGAATTCATTTATCCCCAGAGCTACTACTCTTTGGAATTCACTTCCCTCGAATTGCTTTCCACAAACTTACAATTTACAAATGTTTAAATCCAGTTGTTACAAACATTTTATGAATGGAGGATGCCTTTAGGCACATGGACCTTTTTGTTTTATCTGTGTTTTTCCTTCCTCCGTTCATTGTTTCTTAAAAAAAAAAAAAAAAAAAAAAATGATTGCAGCGCAGTTGAAACCTTGAAAAATCACTTAAACATTACCTCTTCTGGTAAGATAGATATAAGTAAGATAGTTATATTTTCCTATCGATTATCATGCCAGTTTATCTATTCCTCATGGACAAATTAAATCCTGGCCCTTTTAAGTCATTTTTTCTCTCCTACATAATAGTCTAGGTAGTTTAGATAAAAGCAGCCTCGTAAAGATCAGTATATATGTTGCTTGTATTTCCTTTTACTTCTTTGTACGACACCTGTGAACAATATGACATTGACAATAGTAAAATAACATCTTCCTTTGCCCGGAATTAGGTATGAATCAGAACTAGTCTGTCACCACTGATGATATGGCTGAGCTAAGACACCAGTATTCGGTTGAGAACGAATTATGTGAGGTTCTAGAGCATCTAGAACAATGTCACTCGGATTATTGTTGCTCCCGAAAAATTACCTCATGGACAACCTCTCCTCCCCCCCCCCCCCCCTCCACACACACACACACACAACCCACCCGCACACAACCCCTCCCACCATCCCCCGCATTTCCTCAATAAATATCTACGATATATACAGTTTATTAATTTGATCAACATAAACTGAATACATGGAATACTTAACTACAGTAGGTGCTTACAGCATTACGTAAAATTATGTAATGTAAAAAGAAAGCGTAATACTGGAATCAGATTAATATTGCGGAGGTGTACGAGAGTGTGGCCAAGGTGGGTTAGGACATAAATACACGGGTCCCGGACAATTTGATTCACTACCAGCCAGATCTCTGAAGGTGACGCATACGCCGACACTCACTTGCCTAGTAAGACTTTGTGTAAATAGTAGATGGTGTGTTGTGATAGTGTGGAAGATATTTGTTTTCGTTGATTGTGTGATAGGAAACATATGTTCTTATGTGATGGATGTTACATTATAAGATGAACAGAAATTACCTGGTTATATGTTTATGTGTTATTTGTTTTAGTGAAACAAATTGTTATCATGTACTTTACAAATGGAATCACTTGCGTAGTTCGGTGTAGCCAATGTTATTATACCACTTCCTCTACGTAGGGTACGTGGTACCCGTCTTGCAACACAATCCCACCCCTACTCTGTGCAACTCTCCAACCCTAGATTGAAACTTTACTCTCAATCTTTCTTCTATTCAACAGCAGAGCTCTGGAATTCTCTCCCAGAATCAATTTTTCCCTCTTCCTATTACTTAAATTGCTTCAAACTCCGTATGTTCAGGCATTTTGGCTCGAATGCTCCTTGATTTTGGCCCTGTCACTCTTTCAACTCTAGGGGAGGCACTCGCTACAGGCAGTTCTGTCTTTTGTATTCCTCACGCACATAGAAAAAACAAGAATATATTTTTTTTTTCTTAAGGCGGTTGGTTGTTTTTGTCTGGCCTTCCTTCTCCCTCATGTTAAGCCCCAATTTGTTTCCAGATATTAGGATGTTCGGCCCATTATTTTGGTGATTTTAAAACCTTTCACCCCATTTATTCTTCAATATTTAGAGCTTTCGTGCCATTTAGGTGTCGATTGTTTTCTTCCGAGCGATAGCGAGCCTGTATTTACCGAATAAATGTTCTACCGAATAATATACACATTTAACTAAAAGGGGTATCTTGGGGATGTATTTTTAAGCTTGATGGAGGTCTAGGGAGGAAACTAAAACAATAATATATACTGTGTATATATATATATATATATATATATATATATATATATATGTCGACCAATAAACAAACCCTTCCTCCTTAACCGGCTCACGAATGTTTATTCTCTAGCCGCCGATTAATTCAAATTTCCAATTAAAATTAAAATATTTTATTAGCCATCAATTTTGTACATACTGTAGTATTAAACACATTACGTATAACACATTTTATAATGAAACAGTAACAGTTAGGCTGAGTCTTTTGAGGATAAAGAGTCCCTCTGGAAGGCTCTGAGTCAGCATGAGGAGATTCTATTTTTTTTTATTTTTTAAATATGCAAATGGTTTCCCGGCTATACTCCTATCCTTTTGAAAAGACGAGGACGCGTGTTTACCTTTTAGTCTGAATATTTGTAGATTGTATTATTCGGCATAGGAAGGAATTGTAAGAGTTAGAGGGTAAATTAACAATATATCTTGAGAAGTTTTTGGGTTAATTATGATATTGCGTTGAGTTATTATTCAGGGGTTTGATTGTGTTTTGCCGTTTTCGAGTAATTCAATTTTAGTTTACCCCCTTGACACAAAAAAAAATAAAAAATAATACGCATTCCCAGACCCCCTTTCATATGAAATTACCTCATGCAGACCCCCCCCCCCTTTTTTTTTGGGGGGGGGGGGGGGCTAAGAATTTTTGGTCAAAAAATGTCCCGGCCAATGACCAATATGTCTTCAGTAGCAGGCTCTCTATCGCTTGTCCAGAACAAATCAATACCTGGAGGGGGTGAAGTGTGTTATAATCGCCAAATTAATAGGGTGAACAGTCCTAAACTCTCCAATCTAATAAAGTGAAATAGAGAGGATACATACAGACCCGTATTTAACCAGATAGAGTTGAGGTTCATATGGCTTCCAATACTTGATCATGCTTTATATCTCACTGTCTTATCATTCCAATGGGTGGGATCTGGGAAGCCCACCGTCCAGTACTTATATATCTTCTTATGCATAAATCAGAATGTTCATATTGGGTTACTGGTCGCCTAATCCTTACTATACTGTACAAATAGGACGCTGAAATGTGAAAACCAAAATATTTAAAATTCATATTTACATAATCGTTTACGTGTTCAATGAAGCCCACATAAATATTTTACCACTTTTTACATGCAGGCCCCTCACTTTTGCTACATTTGCACACACACTATTGCCAGCGGAAGAGCGATTGCTATAAATATATTAAATGAATTAACTGATGAATGAATTGATCTGTGCAGCTCATGTTAATGGAGCGACGACGATCGTATCGGAAAACCGCTCTGGTCGACCGGAAGCGCTTCGTGTGGCTGTGGTGGGAAGGCCTATCGGTGCGTGACATAGCTGAACAATCTGGCACCAGCGCTACCACGGTTCGGCGATGGGTACGGCGCTGGCAGAAAGAGGGGGACTTGAGATCCGCCAAGTACAGAAAATCGTCGTGCTTTCCGCTATATAGTCAACCGCCTGTGAATCCAATGTACTTGTATCCTCACCAACCGTTTGTAAGTCCAACGAGCATACAACCTCACCAGCCGTTACCACTACTCGGCTACCCTTCCGTGAACTGGAGTCTGGAGGCCTACACCCTCGGCATGTCCTGCTTACCTTCATATATTAGGCATTCCGATAATCAACTTTACAGTAATGCTCTTGACATAATGACTTTTAAGTAATAGGCACACTAAATTGCAATGCCTCAGCCTTTGGTTTCCCAATTGAGTAGAGAAAATCACAAGGTATATATTTATGTCCTATTCTTCACAACAACAATGCAAACT
Organism: Lithodes maja; assembly: GCA_037953745.1. Classification (NCBI taxonomy): domain Eukaryota; kingdom Metazoa; phylum Arthropoda; class Malacostraca; order Decapoda; family Lithodidae; genus Lithodes; species Lithodes maja. Next base: position 54,644 of record JBAKBP010013142.1, on the reverse strand, counting down.
GAATATATATTGCTATTGGAAGCTTACTGATGGAATTCCAATTCCACTATATATATAATTTCTAGATTAATTCGCATGAGATACGAATGCATAACTGTATACTGTAATATATTGTTATAAATAAAACCAGCTAAACATCGTGCAGTTGTTTTTGTCCATAATCTATTGCCAGGCTTTCACGAAAACTTATATTATTGTGTTAAGCAGGCTGCAAAGTATACTTAATGATGCATTGAAAAAGACATATAATATATCATAGCGGTGTTAATCTCAAGCAATGTTGCATTCGATTTTTCCGAACATTGAATGAAATTGATGTACCAATGCAAGAATTATATGAACACGAACATATATCTAATTAGGCCTGGGAATTAACCTTGATCGCAGAAAGGTAGCTTCCAACTTCTCTTTATTAAGATGAGGGCTATTTGTTTGTTATTTTATTTTCTTGCTTCCTTCTCCCTACTGCTTAGACTTATTAGATTTGAGAGTTTAAGATGTTCGTCCCATTAGTTTGCCAGTTTTAAGACGTTTCGTCCCATTTTATGCCAGTATATACCCCACAGCGACAATAATTCAAAACTTGTACATTTGGCTCTACTTTCATAACTAAAAAACAAATGCCATCAGTGTGTATCTACTGGCCACTGATCTATAGCATCCACAAGCATCCACTAAGAGTTTCTGACCACCAGTAAGACTACTGTATACGATGGACGTCTTCCCCACTGGAAAGGTAATCTTACAAACAAGTGTGCTGGTACTGCTAGCAAAGTTGTTTGCTTGCACAAAACAAAAAAACATAATAACAATTAAATCAATAAATACATAACATGAATAAATATAGAAATAAATAAATATATAAATTCATCAATCAAATCTCATCCTCTGTGTGTTGGCAACGATTAACTTGTACTCGAAACTAATTGCCATATTATATTAACAAAAGCCATAGAAGTGAGTCCGTACATCAGGAGATTGTGGTAACAATTTATCTACCCTTGGGATGATGGGCGTACTGGTAATGGTGTAAGATTGAACTGTAATGAAGCCATTTCGGGGAAAAAACTAATCATGAAAAAATGTACGAACACAGAGGCGATTATATGAGTATTATATATAAGCTAGTGTTCGAGTGTCTTAGGTGAGTGCCTATTAAGGGTTGCAAATATAAGCTAATTTATCGAACTCATATGTAAGTTAATTAGGTAATACTTTAAAATTGTATTCTGTATTAATATTATCTATAATATTTGAACATAAACATGTGTAAAATAAACTTCAAATACTGTGCTACTGCCAGGAAATGTTTCAAAATTGGGTGACACATAGACATTATAGTTGCATCTTGCCATACCACATCCTCTAACCCCCCCCCCATTTTTATACCACCACCTTACTCCCTCCCTTAACTTTTTGTTATGTATTTTATTTTGTTGGCACAGTTTTGCGCAGTTAATGGGTTAATTCCATCCTTTGCCAGGCCACAGAGATGAAGGGGATCGGTGTACTGGTAATGGCCACGTCTTTTACTCTCCTGCTGGCTCAACCATTACAATATAGTCGTAAGTCAGTGACACAGTTAGTTATTTTTTAGGAATTTTGATTTGATATAATTCGAACGACGATATATCTACGAATGATAATAGTGTTCTCATGCAATACTAGCATTATGATTATGCTTTCCGTCTAGGACTAATATAATGTTTAAGCATCACATTATTCAGACACATTCCAGAAATCTATCTATCTATCTATCTATTGCCGGACGTCGTGATCCCCGAAGGGGTGGTCACCAACGAAACGCCACCATGCACCTCTGTCCCCAGTCAGTCGACGCCCCTCCTCCCATCCAATGCCTGCTTTAGTCTCTCTCAGCTATTACATTCTGATCCCTAACAGCCTCTAGTCTTATCTTCGGGCCAGCCCTACGAACGTTGTGTTCTGAAGCTCGGTGGTCTGGTTAAACTTACATAAATAAAACAAGTAATGCACGGTAGAGAACAAGGGTATATATATGTATCAAAATAGTATATAAGATCAAGGGTTATTATAATTATATTGATTCACACGTCTATATTTTTATTATATGTGTTTATCACTATCAACATACCTTAAAATGTGTAGATCATTATGGTAACTTTAATTACCCTTTTCGTACCCATTTGTTTCGAGTGTGAACAAGCTAATATGTATGCATACGTTTTGTATTATTTGATCCTTTCAGGGAATCTGCATACTGACACTGGAGCCATTCAAGTATTGAATTCTGTATTTGAGACTTCAGCATTACAAGAGTCCTTTGCAATCCTAATATCTGGGAAAAATACTCAGGTATGTTATATAATCATCTAGAGACTATAATGCCAAAGCCGAATGATAAATTTGAAAACAACTACTGTTTTATTTCTATATAGGCCTCTTGAAATATATCTCTATGACCACCTTATCAGTTTCAGCTTCAACAGTATGTTTCAGTGTTTCCAATCTACGTAATTAAAAACAAAAAAAAAACACACACACACATGTTTAAACCTTGTGTCATCCATTCTCATATTAAAATTATTTACACTGTACACTCATATACTCAGATAATCCTCCACTTAACCTCCTACTGTTCTAGTATCAGTAATAGCTCGAGATGTATTCATATACTCAGATAATCCTCCACTTAACCTCCTACTGTTCTAGTATCAGTAATAGCTCGAGATGTATTCATATACTCAGATAATCCTCCACTTAACCTCCTACTGCTCTAGTATCAGTAATAGCTCGAGATGTATTCATATACTCAGATAATCCTCCACTTAACCTCCTACTGCTCTAGTATCAGTAATAGCTCGAGATGTACTGTATTCATATACTCAGATAATCCTCCACTTAACCTCCTACTGCTCTAGTATCAGTAATAGCTCGAGATGTATTCATATACTCAGATAATCCTCCACTTAACCTCCTACTGCTCTAGTATCAGTAATAGCTCGAGATGTATTCATAATGTTCTTTGGTATTCCGAAATCGGCACCTGACTGACTAACTGGTCGATTTTATATCCTTAGTGTCTTTTATTATCTCACCTAAAACCTTGCATATCTTCAGATGGTTACCAATGTCACCTGGTTTATTAGGTGATCTAGCTAACATAAATTGTATGCTATTAGCTCCATGGTGTGGCAGAGCTGCGAGCACCTTGGGGTATTGGGCTGTTCGAGGTTGCAGATGGTATTCCGGACGCTAATATATCGTTCTCTAGGATGGTCAGCAATTCACTAAAGGTTTATGGAAAAAGTATTATTATTCATTATGTCTATCAAACGTTTTTCATTAACTACTTTAAATTATATTTAAAGTGGGTATGGATTTCTATTTTTGCAATTAAATAGGTTGTCAAAATGCATGAAATATCGTCAGCAAACATAAGGCTTAATATCAGAAAGTATGACACCAAATTCATAAGCATCTCATTATCTGGCATCATCCCATATCTGGCCTATCCTATCTTAACCTAACTTATGTTCGCCTATTCTTAGTTGATGAGGAAATTTCGATGTTGAATATATCATAATCTAGTATTCTGTCGTTGGATTATGGCGCGTTTTGACAATTTATTCCGGCTATTATTGGATGCTTTTACACAGCCTAGGTAGAATCTGTGGAAATCAAAAGGTATAAAAACGATCTCGATGAACCATCTGACAGCAATATATCCTTCCTAATCTGAATAAAATCGTCCAATACGAGCCATGGTAAACTTTTTAACCGCGCATCATAATCCTCAAGGGGTTAAAACTGAACTTATCGTGTATTACCGGTAGCTACGGCGGGTGTCTTGGTCGGTGACGGTGGTGGTGGTGAGCGACGACCCAGCGTTTCTCGCGGAGTTCACGGGTTGGGCCATGGAGGGGCTACTCTTGGTGTGGTCCACGAAACTCCTCGTCCTCACCCGCCTCCCACTCCACCGACTCAACCCCCTACGCCACACTCTCGCCATAACTAATTCCATGTTGTTACACCTAAGTGATAACCCTTCTGAACACAGGTTATTTGTAAAATTGGTATTGTGCTACTGAAATTTGCATATGCATATAAACATAATTTATAGCTAAAAAAATATATATATAAAGTTTACATACATGTTTGCACCCATGATAGATTAGATGCTAAAAGAAAACCATTAAATGCGGATGTGCATTACTCCGTGTGTCATATGTTGACTATTTTAGCTTATTGCCAATACAATTCCCATGATCTGCGCTTATTATCCAAGTATATTCTTATTGATGTAACGTCCATCTACACTTGCTGTACAATTCAAATATTTAATTGATATGATTGATAATAATATGATACCCATGCCCTTTGTTAATGACCTTTGTATATTCTTACAGATGTAACGTTTATCTTCACTTGCCATACAATACACCTGAAGTTGAACCTGTGAAAGTTGCCACTTGGACTCCTCGACGAGGCTTGATCCTAAAGTCAGGCCGTTCTTTTTTTCCACATAAATTTGAAATGTACGTCTGCTTGGCTAAACTGACAAAGGAATTAGCACATAGTCGTTTACTTGAAAGTTTCTTTATATATTTAGTTTCATGAAGGTTTTTTTCTTCACCAAAAATTGCGAACAAATATTGAAATACAAAGAGTATTATGCAATGTCTACCAAACCATAATACTTACTACCATCAGAAAATATTTGTCGAAGCTTCGTTTTCACGGTACACTTTCTTTGAACTGTTAATGGTTGGAATCGATAGTAGCTGCCTTGTTCCAGTTGAAAAGACCCAATATATTCAATACCAAGATGCAAAGATAAATGTATGAAAAACAAACACCAAATTAATCCTCTCAAGAATCAGTGACACATATATTTTCCTTGTCTGGCTACTATTAGAAGATTGTATTCAGATTAGTAAGGGTATGTGGAATCAGAGGGTTACTTGAGATCATTGCTATCCTTGTAATTCCCACAAATCCGTCCTAAGCTGTATAAAATCATCTTATAATAGCCAGAATAAACTGTCAAAACGCGTCATAGCCTACTTCTCAGGGGGTTAATTGTTTTTATTTTATTTTTGTTTTATTTTTATTTATTTTTTCTATGGTATAATCAGACTGGCTGCGGGTCCCAAACTGGCCGTGTCTTACCTGAAAGTGCCCACCACGAAGATCAGGATAGTGGACGACCCGGATGCTCCAGGGGGCAAGAGAGTAGTCACTTTGAGTCCTGAGATCACCCTCCTGGAAACCATCGCCGAGGCCATGAACTTTACGTAGGTATACCCTGTTCATTAACCCATTTTGTACCTGTTGTTATATTCTGTCAACTATTAGACGATTTTGTTCAGCTTACGAAGGATGTCTACCAATTAAATAGCCAAAGACTACCTCAATCAAATCTTTTAGCTACCATATGTCCTTCCTAAGCTTCATAAAATCGTCTAAGTATAGTTAGAATGAAATATAACACACATCGCTGGTACGCAAAGGGTTAAAGGGTATGCCAGATATAGTAACCCATAATCTAATTCACTTAATTAAGAGGGATTAAAGCAAATGGCCTGTATATTTCTACATCTATTCCCTGGCTGACTTTTCCCATATTTGCTTAGTCTTTCGTCTATGCAACAAGTGAACTCTGGAAATAACTGTATATAACATTGATTGTATTGATTAATCTCAAATTGATGAATATAATCTCAACTTTCAGAATCAACTTCTTTACACCAGTTGATGGAGGGTGGGGCGTTAAGCTACCAAACGGCTCCTGGAACGGTATGCTGGGTATGGCCAAGAGAAAGGTATACTCTTAAAAAAAATACAGGGCATAAGAAGGGTACAATACAATCATTGGTGTATTGCTATTGATATAACTTTCCATTCTTATACAATTTTTAGATGGGTTTATTGATAGCAAATTTATCTCCAGTATACATTTAGGTATATGATTATTTGACACCGTAATTACCCTGTGCATACGGATGTTTTACAATATATTTACTTGCATTATGGCTGTATATACAGTAGATTCTTGCAGTTTCGTATATTTTACGTCAAAAACTGCATAATATATTTTTTAACAATACACATTCATCACAATAGTCTGTTAAATTTTGGTGACTATCGACTATCTATACTACGATACAATTTGCCAAACCACAAATATCTGCGATGCCAGTTTAAATTATACTGATCATAATGTTGCAGGAGGTGGACATCGGGCTCGGTCTGTTTCACATAACGCCAGCTAGAGCTGAAGCCGTGGACCTCACCTTCCCTGCTCTTCAATGGTACGTGAGAGTCATAGTGCGTCGTGGGGAACCCGAGGTGGACCCCTGGGGGTTCCTCCTGCCCTTGACGCCCCTGGTCTGGGTGTCAGTCCTGATGACCCTGTTGGCAGTGGTGGTGGCCTTGATAATGATACAAACTTGGATTCCTGGCGGGCGACTCAGTTACTCCAGATTGATGGTCAACACTGGCAGTTGTGTTCGTGTGCTGTTACATCAAGGTAAGGAACATTTTGCAAGAATGTTTCTGGTTCGTAATTTCGGTCTACTATGTCTCACTCCATCAAATGAGCTTTTCACTCACTAAGTACTGTAATCCATTTTGTGTTTAATATTCTGAAACTTTAGTATTTCACAGAAAGAACAACACACATTGATAATGTCAATACAATTTCCCTATTGATACATTGGGATTTGAGTCCAGGAATTCAGCTAAGGTTACTAGTTCAGTAGCAACACCAATATACCAAACTAAACCTAAAAAAAAAATATATATATATATATATATATATTTATATATATATAAACTAAATAATATGAATAAAATCTCTGATCATCAGACACATAGGAAGTGACAAATAGGGTCAGATACAATCACAACTGAATAAGAAATAAAGGATATTTTAGACTTGACTGCAAAGGGACGTAATGCCCAACATAGTGCACCAACATTCTAGCCCTCAACTTTAAACACTTCTCTCACTTACACATATTCCACAACAATGTCATCGCGTAAAATTAACAGGTGATTTGAACATTAAAATAAGTGTGAAGGTTTTTAAAATGCATTGTATTGCTCTTTATCCAGATGTTACGAATTACTCCTAGGTGGTGTGACCTTGTGGAGCTGGGGATGTGGATGCTGGGATGACCCTTGAAAGGGGTGATCCTAAAGTGTTTGAACATTGTATACAAGTGGTGTTGTCTTGGGATATGAATCAAAATAGCTTTCCCCTAAATGTGGTCTTGCTTGCTGATTGGTGGGGATGGGAGCGTGTGGTGCTGATGATACGGTTGACATTTGAATATTGTTTAGTATAGACATCAATATTACTTCCCATCAGATGTAGTAATGGTATCAAGGAGGTGGCGGTGAGCGTATGGTGCTACTTTAAGTGGTTGAACATAATAATAGGTGATCTTGGTTTGGATATGAATTAAAAATGCTTTCCCCCGAATGTGGTCGTGTTAGCGGAGTTGTGATGGTGGGAGCTGGTGATGCTGCGGGAATTTAATTATGCGGTTAGGCATTAGCTATTTGTTTCCATTTGTTCTAGGTGTTTCAAGGAAACAAAACGCAACAAGTGTGTCCCCCGTTGAAAGAGTGATAGTCGTTATTTTAATTTTAATTTCTTACTTTATTTTATTGGAAAGAATTGTGATGTGCTTGTTCAGTGTAGTAAAATAAATAGGAGGATATTTTTGTGAGAGCTAGTTGGATTACTCTCTGTGTAGGTGATACACAACAATCACTGAGAGAGGCCAGAAAAATGAAACAGGAGTGCCAGCAACTCCTCATTACATGCCTATGAAGTCTCCCATGGGTATTGCCCTGCTCGATTGGTGTCTACAATCTCCCCAATCAAAATTAGGCCTAGTGATCTTGGTTGGTTCGAATCCCAGGAGGACCATATGCTTTCATTAGTTTATTCAAGTACAATGGGGTTTGTAATGGATAATTAATGTTAAGAACGGGGTGTTACTTATATATATTGCAATAATACCTTTCTCCCAGATGTAGAGATGCTAGCAGAGTGGTGGTGGTGGGAGCGTGTAGTACTGGGTGTGTGGATGTTGATGACCCTGGTGCTGACACAGAGCTACGCCGGTAACCTTATGTCCCTCTTGGCCGTCCGCTACATATCCCTGCCCATACAGTCACTTCAGGATATCCTCGACAACCCTGTGACCGTGCTGGTGCCTCGGGGAACCACAGTCGCTACATCTTTCTTGGTCTGTATAATATTATTGTAAACACCCTCTGAGGAGGAGCGTTATATTTTACGTTATATTACTATTATTTGTTTTATTCATTAAATAACTTGCTCTTTCTCAAATTATTATATGTATTGTCTTATTTATTTTATTTATTTTATCAAGCATGATAATTATGTTTTCCCTGTGTTTGACAATATAATTGCAATATATGATTCCGAGAGGGCCTTTGCAAGCTGAATAAAGTCGTCATATGACAGCTTGAATAAAGTGCAGAACATCATTATATACTGAATGGGTTAAAATTGCAACAATTAACCCCTTCAGTGCCAGTGCCGCCCTTTTCAGTTTATGCTAGCTACTATTAGACGATTTTATTTTATTCACTTTACGAAGGGCCTCCAGCAATGAACAGACTTCAAAATATCTCAATTAACCCTTTTTACTACCACATATCTAGATAATGTTAGAATACAAAATAAAAAAGACGTCGCTGGTACAGAGTAAGTTATTAACCAGTTTGAGTTAATAATTATGTTAGCATTTGGAAGAAGTAACGCGAGTAAATGTGTTATGTTACATTCTAACCAAGGCGGCCGACCAAGGCATTCTCCGCGAGGTGGGTGATCTACAAGACACCGGACGCTTCAACACCATCAAGTCCTCTACCTACGTGACCAACCTGGACACCCTGGTCAGGAGCGGGAGTCATGTTCTCATTACGGTAGAGGCCAGGACCAAGATGCTGATTGCGCAGGATTTTTCGAAATCAGGTAATGATTTTATGTATGTGACATATTAAATGTTAGGGACATAAACTAGTGGATACCGAGCGACTACAGTCCTTCTGAGTAATGACTAGTTATTCAAGACGTAAGTAAATACCTTGTCTAATAATAATATTTTATTCAGCATTTATAGTCTTTATGGGATTACAATAATATAATAAATACCCCTAAAACTGAACCACGGTTGCCTAAAGATGGCCTGAGATTAAAACCATACTTCTTATGACATACTCAGTAATTTAAAGTATGCGTTTGTACAGATCCCTGCACAAGTTCCGTTCTTCTCTGAGATTGTATAATATAAAAATAAAAATACTATTATTGAATTAGGAGAGTTCCTGGCTATGCATTGGTTAATTCACCTTATGCAACTGCTAAAGAAGATACCACACTCTAGATTTAATCATATTATGTTTCCTTTCATAAATAAAATATCAGAGAGGAACGGAACTTGGGCAGGGAACTGTATGTATGTATGTATGTATGATAGTAATGTATTCCTTACTACCCACTAGGTCGGTGTGACTTCTACCTGGCACGAGAGGAGATAATTCCCATGATGTTCGGTCTGGCTGGTCACAAGGGCAGCCCTCTGGTTCCTGCCATCAGTCGGGTGTAAGAAATAATATCACTTTTGCTATATTGTTTTAACCCCTTGAGGATCATGACGCAATTTGCCTGTTTGTTCTGGCAATCATTAGACGATTGTAGTCAGTTTAGTAAGGCATTGTCTGAGTCAGAGGGATGCTGGAGATAGTTATGACCCATTTGACTGCTAGAGGGCCTTCCAAAAATGACTACAATGTTCTAATAATATCCAATAAGTGTCAATTGTTAACTAGGCAAACACTTTAGACCCTTAGTAGCTGATTTATCGATAATTTAGCTTTTTATTATCGGTGACTTAATTTATATTTAATTTCAGCTACATTTAAGAGATTATAGGAAACTTAGGAAGGATATATGGTATTTATAAGATTTAACTGAGATAGTCTGTAGGGTTTTAAATTGTAGATGTCCTTCCCTAGCTGAATAAAAATTGACCGTATACCCTCAATTTGACCTCTGTCTCTACTGTACGCTCCCCATCTCTCTCTCTCTCTCTCTCTCTCTGCTATTTATATCCATCTATCTATCTATCTACCAACCCTTCAGCATCATGAGGCTAACGGAGGCCTGTACACCCCCAACTTCACCTTAGTCAGATCAGTATCCCCCCCTCTCTCTCTCTATCTATCTAGCTATCTAGCTATGTATCTTTCTATCTATCTATCTATCTATCTATCAACCCTTCAGCATCATGAGGCTAACGGAGGCCTGTACACCCCAACTTCACCTTAGTCAGATCAGTATCCCCCCCCCTCTCTCTCTCTATCTATCTATCTATCTAGCTAGCTATGTATCTTTCTATCTATCTATCTATCTATCAACCTTTCAGCATCATGAGGCTAACAGAGGCCGGATTGTACTATTACTGGTTGCAGCTGTACACCCCCAATTTCACCTTAGTCAGATCAGTATCCCCCCCCCCCCTCTCTCTCTCTCTATCTATCTATCTAGCTATGTATCTTTCTATCTATCTATCTATCTATCAACCTTGCAGCATCATGAGGCTAACAGAGGCCGGATTGTACTATTACTGGTTGCAGCTGTACACCCCCAATTTCACCTCCTGCCTCAACCCGCCCACCAAGGTCGCCGTCAGGTCGTCACTCAGCATCACCAATATATGGGTCAGTACGGCTACTTTAAGGGGGGGTCACCGTCGTTTTGTTTATATTTCTCTCTTTCCCTGGCTTGTATCCATTCGGCCCCATTCAGCCAACTGTTTTAAGACGTTTATCCTCATCCAGGTGTCGATTGCTTCCTGGCGAGCGATAGCAAGCCAGCACTGTATGGAGAAATCCGGCTTCGCCGGAGACATTTTTCTATCGAAAAATTTACAAATTTAGCTTGCTTTCAAAACAAAAATATATATATGGTGGCTCGCTACCGCTCGCCAGGAAGAAATAGACACCTGGATGGGGATAAACGTCTTAAAACAGTTGGCTGAATGGGGCCGAATGGATACCAGCCAGGGAAAGAGAGAAAAGGAGAGAAAGATAACAAAAGCAGGTGACCCCCTTAAAGTAGACCCCCTATATTTTTGTTATGCAATTATACCGATCTGACTCACGCAGATCCGTCCTTTACTAAATAATACCGTTTATTGATAGCCGGAATATACTGTTAAAATACGTCATAGTCTTCGAAGTATTAATCTATCTATCTATCTATTGCCTGACGCCGTGATCCCCGAAGGGGTGGCCACGAACGAACCGCCCCCATGCACCTCTGTCCCCAGTCAGTCGACGCCCCTCCTCCCAACCAGCACCGCCTTCATTCATGTAGTTCCTCACTCCATCCTTCCACCTCATATTCGGTCTACCTCTCCCCCTCTGTCCCTCCACCTCGCTCTCGTACACCCTCTTAGTCATTCTCTCGCTTTCCATACGTTCCATATGGCCGAACCATCTCAAGTTGTTCCTTTTCACACTTTCCAGCACATCTACCTCCACACCACACCTCCTTCTTACTTCCTCATTAGTCTGTCTATCCCTCCATGTAATTCCGCACGCACTCCTTAAGTAATTCATTTCCACTGCTCTCACTCTTGGTCTGAGTCTCTCAACCAACGTCCATGCTTCGCTTCCGTAAGTCAGTGTCGGGATTACCACACTGTCATGCAAGGACTTCTTCACTTCCATACTGACCACCCTATTTCTTGTTACTGCTTTTAGCGTTCCTACAACCCTCTTCCCCTGTTGTACCCTCTCCCGCACCTCTTCATCCATAGTCCCATCTTTACTCAACACACTGCCCAGATACTTAAAAGAGTTGACGATCTCCATAGCCTGACCGTTCAGCTTCATCTCACACTCTGTGACTTCACCCCTTTCGAAGACCATAACCTTGCTCTTCCCCGTATTTACCTTCAAATTCCGTTTTTCGCACACTGTTCCAAACTCATTTACCAGACCCTGCAACTCCCATTCATTATCACTCATCAGAACTGTATCATCCGCAAACAGCAGTATAGGTAGCTTCCACTCAATTCCCTCCCTTTTCAGCGATACACCAACATCCACTGCTCTTGATAGTATTTCTTTCATAACTCCATCCATATATACAGTAAACAACCACGGGGACATCACACACCCCTGTTTCAAACCAACATTCAGGTCAAAGAACTCGCTCTGCTCACTCTCCACACGTACTGCCGCCTTTGCACCCTCATACATGCTCTTCACTGCTTTCAGCAACTTGCCCTCTACTCCGTATATTCTAAGTACTTTCCACAAACCTTCTCTATCCACTCTGTCATAGGCCTTCTCCAAGTCCATAAAGGCAACATACACCTTTTGTTTCTTCTCCAGATACTTCTCCACAACACAATTCAGGGTAAAAATCTGATCTACACATCCTCTTCCCTTCCTAAAGCCTCCCTGCTCGTCGCCTATCCATTTCTCCGTTCTCACTCTCACTCTCTCAATCACTACCCTACTGTATACCTTCCCTACTACGCTTAGAAGACATATTCCTCGGTGGTTACCACACACTCCTCTTTCCCCTTTGCCCTTATATAGGGGGACTATTATGCCAGTCTTCCAGTCATCGGGTGCACTCCCCTTCTCCCATGCTAGTTTGCACATTTTCCATACCCATTCTATCACTATCTCACCACCATACCTCAACATTTCCCCACACACTCCATCTGTTCCTGGTGCTTTCCCCAACTTCACTCTTTTCATGGCTTCCCACACTTCTGACCTCCTGATCCCCACCTCCTCCTCCACTACTTCTCTTCTTCTCCCTCCCATACCATATCCAGCTATGTTTGCTGGCTCTTCATTCCTTTCATTTAGCAACTCACTGAAGTACTCCCTCCATCTTTCGACTCTCTCTTGCTTCTCGGCTAGCATTCTCCCATTCTTATCTTTCACACCCTTACTGTTTCCCTTGCTACCTTCCCTAACTTTCTTGACTTCTTTCCAGAACAGTTTCTTACTCTCCCTCCATTTTACACTCAGATTCCTTCCAAATTCCTCATCTACTCTTCTCTTACTTTCCTTCACTACTCTCTTCACCACCCTCTTACTCTCCACGTACCTCGCTCGTTTCTGTCTCTCGGAATCTTCATTCCCTCTACTACCCAACCACTCTCTATATGCTTTCTTCTTTTCTTCCACAGCTATTCTTACCTCTTCTGTCCACCATGCTGTACCTTTCACTCCCCTCCCTCTTCTCCTCACTCCACACACCTCCTCACATGCTGCACAGATCTCATCCTTAAACACCTTGCTCATCTCCTCCACTTCCTCCATAACTTCCAGGTCGAACCCACCTAGTCGTCTTTCCACTGCTCTCCTGTACTCCTCCCTGACTTCCTCCTCCTGCAACCTCTCCACCCTCCTCACCATTCCACCCTCCTCTCGCCTCCCTCCCGCTCTCCTCACCCACTTCTTTTGTATCCTAACCTTAGCTACCACTACATAATGATCAGACAGACCCCCTCCAATACCCCTATACACCCTAGCATCCATCACAGATTTCTTCATTTGTTCATCCACACATACATAATCAATCAATGACTTTCGTTCCACCACTCTCTTATCCTTCATCGTCAACATTGTGTTAAGTATTAACACAATCATTATTCCCCAGGGCATGCTAGTGCTCGTAGCTGGAGGAGTGATGGCCAGCCTATTCCTATTTGGTGTGGAACTCCTCTACGACCACCTCTCTCCCGCTGAGTCTACTACATGACATAATAACTAGTGATGTAATGCTCGTGGACCATGGTAGCATATTGGTGTTGCAGATTTGTTTTAAAATTGATTGACTCTTTAACATATGAAATTCAAGTCTTTCATCCTCACACACACACACACACACTCTCTCTCTCTCTCTCTCTCTCTCTCTCTCTCTCTCTCTCTCCCCTAAAGGGCATGGTGGTGGTGTCCTCAGCGGTCTACTCTTTTGTTTGGAACTGATTTTCTCCCGACACCCACACTGAGATAAAGTCCTCGGCCAGCACTTAAGGGGAGATCTGTTTTTGTTTTCTGGATCCCCCTTCTCCCTCATGTTTAGCCCCATTCGTTTTGACATTTTAAGATGTTCGCTCCGTCAGTTTGGCGATGTTTTACCTTTTGCCTCATTTCCTTGCCAATACTCAAACCTTTCATGCCATATTGGTGTCGATTGTTTCCCGACGAGCGATAGCGAGCCTGTAATTTAGGAGGAACCGAGATGCAGCCGTGTAATTGTTCTACAGAAAAATTTACACATTTATCCCGAAATGGGGTGTTCGGGATGTTTTTTAATGCTTGGTTAAGGTCTAGGGAGCAAAGTAAAATAAATAAATAATAATAATAATAAATAAATAATTACAATAAATACAAATACAAAAAAAAAAAAAATCAACTAATTCGGTTCATGTTGCATACAAAGAAGCTTATTTTATGCAAATGTAATTCGGTGCCGGTATTGGGAAGATGTTATTATATGTGAAGATATTATGTCATGTAGTTTGCTAGGTATCTTATCCTACTTGTACTACCGAATGTATTGAACCCCTTGAGGATTGTGCCGCGTTTGGACAGTTATGTCTGGCTATCAATAGACGAATGTATATAGACTAGGAAGGATCTGTGGACATTGTAAGGGTAAAGACTATCTCAAATATCCGTCAGACTTATATATACCCTTGCTAATCTGAATAAACTCGTCTAGTACTAACCATATAACAGAACATTTATACGTCATCGCATCCTGAAAGGGTTACTATAGACGAATTAAATATGTTACCTGAAAACACTTAAATTCTGATTCGACAATACACATCCTGTTTCAAATAGGTAGTCCAGAAATCGTGAATCCTAACCTCTGTACCTCCAAAAAAGGCTAGAGCAAATAGGCTGTAAATGTTCACACCTATTACCCGGCTAATACATCCCAAATGGTAGAAATATTAGTTCGATTACTCCAGCCGTTTGTGAGTTATAGAGATTAATGTTCATTGGATTTGGCCTACTTATTTGGAACAAGGTATAGTAAATGCAATTGATTAAAACATCAAATATTTGTCTCAGAAAATAGATATTTTATCAATGCAGTAATCCATATTATTGTCTGTTACACAATATTATTTATTCATATAATTTGTTCTAGTGTATGTTAAGAAATTACCTCAAATATTACTTGAATAATCAGCCCCATGACAGACGGATCGATACGAATGTTGCTTATTATTATTCCCTTATCTGAATATTTCACGACATACATTATATGGAATATATTCATGTTTCCACTGTTCTTCCTTGAATCATTATCTTCACATTCTCTGCGTACTTTCCTCTTGTCAATTACGGGGGTATGGTTCACTTTTTGGGAGATTTTTGCATGTATTCATTATTTTTTAGTTTCCTCCCTAGACCTCCATCAAATTAAAAAAAACATCCATTAGATCCCCCTTTTAGATTAATTTGTACATTTTTCAGTAGACAAATGTCGCGGCCGAAGGCCGGTTCTTCCAACATTACAGGCTCACGTATATCGTTCGCTAGGGAAAAAATCGACACCTAAATAGCACGAAAGGTCTAAATATTGACGACGAAATTGGGCGAAAGGTCTTAAAATCGACTAATTAATGGGGCAAACATCTTAACATCTGAAAACTAATGGGGGTAAACATGAGGGAAAAAGTGGTCCAGAAAACCGGCCCATCCCCCTTTAATTAAGGGTCCTAGAAACTTGGGTTCAATCTGCACCTATATTTCGTGGTCAGATAATAACTCTTTGAAATCCAACGATGTGTGTTATATAATATTCTAGCTATTTTTAGACGATATTACACAGCTTAGGAAAGATCTGTAGTAGTTAAAAGGGTAGGTTGAGATAGTTTGAATACTCATTATTGCTTGAGGTCCTTCCTAAGCTTTAAAAAAAAAACATCGTGTAATAGTTGCCAGATTATAATGAAAAGGACCTCTCTGGTACTGTATGTGTTAATTAAACGATTTTAAACGGCTCACCAATACATTTTTAATAGGTTATATAGGAATGATAGAAATATTATGAGGCACTGTTCATCTTAGATGTAGAACATGCATTGTGGTGTATTCCGAAATTCGTCCAATGACAAATTATTGGCTGTGCTCGCCAAACATGCAAGCGTTAAGGAGTTCCAGAGAGAAAACCAACACACTGGCTGCAGCTCCAACGACCAGTAACACCAACATGCCCTGAAAAGTCACATTAACACTTATATATGTTAATCGAACTACATAGTATATTGTTATATCTCTGATTACTTACATATATTTATCAGATATTCCGTAGTTTTCAAATAACATTAAGATACACACATTTTATATATATATATGTAATATATATATATATATATATATATATATATGTATATATATATATGTATATATATATATATATATATATACACAGTATATATATATATATATATATATATATATATATATATATATATATATATATATATATATATGCTTATATATATATATAGCCATACCCAGATGTTCTTGATACCCAGTGATGAAATAAGAGCCACTTTCTTTGGGAGGTTTAGACAGTTCGTCAAGTTGGATGAATGAAACCTTTTCCACTGTGTGTATAGACCTCCCTCATTAATTTGCATAATTCTGAGGAGATAAAGAACAGTATGTACTAGATTTGGTCATTTTAACTACACGCAAAAGAAAAATATAATAATGCAGATAAAATTCTTAGTACACCCGGAATTTGTATTGTCCTGTTTCCAAAATTCCTTGTGTTGATACATTTGAGCTGTGGCAGTGTTCATGCTGATTAATTTTAATGTAACTATTTGTCCATGCTAAGATATTTCCGCAATACTACAGAAACGCCCCAATACTCACCCCGCCACAAGCATTTGCATATGCCTTCGTCTTTAGGTGAAGTATTACCCCTTGCAATTTGTGGTTGTTTTTTTGTTGTATTACACTAATAAATGATAATCTTGAGAAAGTGAACAATGATAGGAAAACAATAAATCGGGCATGAACAATCATAAAGAAAATACATACGGATTTAAAGAATATTGAGAACTTAATTGCATAAATACTAAATGTCAACACACTCATAGGATCGAATACAAATATAAACAAGGCTATAGTAGTAACGCAAGTTATAGTCTATGTATTTACTGTCACTTACTAAACAAGTTCATCCTAAATTAACTGGTTCCCAAATGCTCAATGCAAATGTATTGAAACTACGCTGTGTTATATTATTATAATTCTAAGTTCTAAGTTCTAAATTCTAAGTTCCAAGGTAGTTCTGCCTTTTGTCTGTCTCACTCACATATATTTTTTTTCTTCCAAAGCATAGCAAGAGCTCAGTTACCATGTATGGAAGTACTAATAGGGATTTAGGGAAGAAAGGGACTGTCTCGTGAGGACTAGTACACGTTTTGCAGATTCCCAGTGTTCTTTTATGCTTAACCAAGACAGGAACAAGCAATTTACCTTTAGTTCGAAAATAGACATACAATTAACATGAGTGGTAGGTACACTCGGATGCCATAGGCTCTATCCCACTCATAGGCTCTATCCCACTCATAAACCTTCGTTGAATTCACCTATTTCTAATTATGGAAATGAGTTTATGAATATAATTAGTTATGCATCAACTATAAACCTATATAAAATATGTATTCAAAAGCAAGTGTTATTCAAAAATTAATCCATATAGTTATAACGAATTCTTATGAGTGGGCCAGAAACTATGGCATCCTAGCGTACCTGCGAGAGAGGGCAGGAACGAGAGGGCTGCCCTTGGGAACCCCTACACTATCCATCCACGAGATGAGGCTCTCCTCCGCCAGGTAGAAGTCACACACACCTAAGGGATCACCGAAACACATAAATACTGGCTATTAACTCCTTCAAGATTATGACGATTTTTTGACAGTTTACCATAAATGAAAAATAATGCAAATAAAAGGATATATAAAACAAAATGCATAATGACAATAAATAAAATTAATACAAGTAAATAAATAATAATGTTAAATAATGCAAATAAAAGCACACACACATACAACAACAACATACTAACAAAGAACAAGGACTCCCCATTCTACTTAACAGATCGAATAGTAAATAAGTAAAGGTCGAGAGCCTACGGTAGCCTATAGTAAGTGATTGGCCAACGTCCGCCATATTGGTGCCACAGGTGGCAATACCCTCTCTTTACAGTCAATGTTTGTTGGTTTTCTGTGTGCATGGAGGAGACAAAAGGCAAGTTGTTTGTAACGAGTGTGTCCCGCAAATTTAAAAGAGTGACGGAGCCAAATTCGAGGGACGTTGGATCCAATTCCTGGACACACGGAGTTTAAAGTAGTCTACGTCATACGATGAAGGAAAGATTGATTGAGGGAGAGAGTTCCAGAGTTCACTTGTTGAGTAGAAGAAAGACAGAAAATTTGCCAATTCTTGGGTTCCAGGGCTGGACAGAATAGGATGGGAGTGTGTTGAAAGGCGGGTGCCTTGCACTCGTCGCAAGGGAGGGGGTATACACTGAGTGTTCTCTGAAGAACACTGATCGTTGTAATAGTGCTAGAAGAGTGAAAGAGATGCAATATTGCGGCGTGTAGAAAGAGATTGTAGGGAACTAGTAAGAGTAGGCAAGTTGAGAAGGCGAAATACTTTCGATTCTACTTGTTCAAGAAGTGCCGTATGGGTGGAGCCTCCCCACACATGCAAACAATGCTCAATACAGGGGCGCACTCTGCCCCAATACAGAGCAAGAAGCTGCGTGGGGGTGAAGAATCCACGGAGAAAGTTGAGCACACCTAACATATGGGAAGCTATTTTTGTAAGAGTGGTAATATGATCTTTCCATGAAATGGCAGATGTGACGTTGACCACTCCGTTAGAACCGCATGGCTTGTCCTACAGTAACTCGCTAGGATCGCCAGGGCAGTGGATGGGGCTACAGTTTATGTATTAGAGTGTACTTTATTTCATATGAAAGCTCGTGTCATGGGCAGTCCAGAAAGGCTCTTTGTTTTCGCCCATGTCAAGGCTTTATATATTTAATTGTAAAGTATATGTTTTATCATTAACTAGTAATGATGGGATCTGGGAGAGAGAGAGAGAGTAGAACAGAGTGAGAGGGGGCGCGCAGTGTTTTTTGTCCCGCTCGATGACGTCACGGATGGCTGCCTCGCGGGGGTTGGTGGAGAGAGGCCCTTACCATGCTGCGAGCTCTTGCTAGTGGCTAGATTTACTTGTAACCGCTTTTTTCCCACGCGGCTCGAGCTAGTGCGAGTATATATACAGTTCCTCGCCACTCTCTCCCTCAGATCTGGTTTCTAGAACACACCCATCTTTTTTCCCTTGCTATCTATCCCACTCCGTACCTGAGAATCTTTTCCTCTGCCTATCTCTCTCATTTTCCATATCTTTCACCACCTTTTATTAATATTATACCCCCTCTGGTTAACTCTGCAAAATCAGCTTCATGCTGGCCAGTTGTATTGTGTGTTAAGGTCTGATATAGCTTATGTATGTTAGTTGTTAAGATAAGTGGATCACGAAGCATTGGTTGGCTTTCATATTGCCTTTTCCTATAATTATTAGTGGTCTGCTGGATTAGATAATGCTAGACTAGGAGTCTGATATTATAGGTATTGTTTCCTATGAGTGCTGGCTTCAGTTAAAAGCGGCACGACATACCTGAGAACTGGAGTTGATTGAGTAAATTCTAGTCTGTGTGCCATTGAGAGTAGAGCATGCACGAATGAGGGTTTTTTGCCTATACCATTCTGCACTGTTCTAGTCTCGATTGTTTGTCTTTGAGGTACGCCAGGAGAACGCTTAATACTTCGGTATTAAGGTTTCTCAAGAGAGCTACCCTTCATTATAACGTAATATTTGACACACAGACTTGAGATTTGCACTAGGCTATGCAGCATGCCATGCGCACCAGTATCTCGTATCATTGACTCTAGCTAGACTTTATCAGTCACAGTAGACATTAAGTATATTAACCTAATTACTCTTTTTATGCATACCCATTTATTATTACACAAGCATTTCGCGGCCTAGTTTGATGTATTGAGACACAAACGACTTAGGCTCTTTTTGTTGATAGGAATACTGCATTGTCGTGGCGATTATTATTAGTGTTGTAGTGTTTAGGATATTCTTGGCTCCGACGGCATTATATATTCTGCCTTTTTGTGTGCATAGCCTGCACGAGCATTGTTCCGCTGCCGGCCTTTTTGGGTTCCATTTCCGATACGAGCATCTTTATAGCATCTAACATTTAAAGAAGATTCCTTGTTAGTGTTGAAGGACTTTAGTGCACTTTCTTTCATGCAGGAGTGCCTGACAATTATTGATTAAAGTAACGTAAGCTGTAACTTCTCTTACCACCTTACTTTGCATACCGTAACCAAGCCCCTTCGGTTATAGGTAGTATTAGGCTGTTTTCACATAACATTAAGCCTAGAGTAGACGCACATTTATTGAGAGTTTGATAGCCTATTCTTGCATTTAGAACTCTGTAGAGTATTTGTGTTCTTTGTTCACTGGGAATATACTTCAGAGGTTGGAGCTAGCGTTTCCGTTGTAACATTTATGCCATTACTAGTCCAATGAATAAGAGCCCTGATATATTTGAACCCCAATCGTAACAAATGGCGACCTTACCTAGGATTTGGTGAACCTACATTTATTAGCAGGGAACATTTGTTGTTTTGGAGAATATTTTGCGGGGATCAGCAAGAATATTTTTTTTTTTGCAACATAGTATAGCCCTTGAGTATTTCCGAGAATTTTTGTGTGTATATCGAGGTATAAGAGATTGGGGTGCTTCTTTTCTGAATATTGTGGTGAGAAATTTTTGTGTGCATCATGTCTTATACCGGATCAGAGGAGAATGGAGACACAGTACGTAATGTCGAAACTGAGGAACAGCAGCATGATGAAAGGGTTAATCGGGTGAACTGTGAGGAGGATGCTAGGATATTTTTGCAATGGCCTGTTACTGCCGAGCGGTTGGAGGGTATGGATCGGTACGGTCTTCAATGCCTGGCCACAGCTATCGGTCATGCGGTTACTAGCAGCATGACCAAGGATAACTTGATAACGTGTGTACTGGACAGGGTGACTGGTGAGCAAGATGGGTTGAGTGCTCAGAGCCCATCGGCCATGCTTCCCCTACACTCGACTTCCAGCCATCCCAGTAGTTTGCCGACCCCGGGTACGCTTCCACAGGTGGGTGGTGACTGACAGGGTGGGTTGCCCCTGGGGGGACCACCGGTAATTTCAAACATTGTAGCACCTTCACCTCCTCAAGGGTTATCTCCAGAATTATTGCTTCAGCTCGAATTAGCTAAGATCGAAGAGAGAAAGGCTATCAGGGCAGGTGAGCAGCAAATAGAATTAGCCAAGATAGAAGAGAGAGCCAAGCTAGCAAAAATCCAAGCGGATTTAGAGTCGACTAGGTACTGTGCCGACATGGACGTAGAGAAGTCGCGAGTAGAGGCAACGGGACAGCGACTTGGGGCTGGTAACCGTGTTCATGACCAATCTCTCTCGCACTTATTGAAACTGGTTCCGGTGTTTGATGAGAGTGGTGTAACAGAATTTTTCACACGCTTTGAGAAGAAGTGCCAGGAACACCAGTGGCCAGAGAATAAATGGGCAGCACTTGTATCCTCTAGATTAATAGGCAAGGGTCTTAAAGCCTACGATGCGTTACCTTTGGAGTTATGTATTGTGTATGAGGATCTCAAGGAGGCTGTCCTGAGGGCTTACGAATTGCAACCAGAAACGTACCGTTTGAAGTTCCGGGGTGTAACTAAGGGAAGAGATAGCACCTTTTTGGAACATGCCCGGGACTTGTCCGATGCTATGGGGAACTGGCTCCGATCTGAGAAGGTCACAACATTTGATGAAATTAAGCAGTTAATGATGTTGGAGCAGTTCTTTAAGAGCACGGGCGGTGATCTAACTTTGAACTTGAAGGAGAAAAACCCAAGAACTCTAGTCGAAGCAGCAGAAATGGCTGATCGACGGCTGTCGTTGATTCGGGGTTGCGGGTCCTCACAGAAGTACGATGTAAGTGCTAAGGACCGTTATCCTCCCCCTCCCCGTAACAATGACACATTTATACAGAAGAGCCATGAAACTAAAACTGAATCCAAACCTTACACCACACCGTATGTGAAAAGTCAGGGGCCTTTTACATCACAGTATAAGCCGAAACCGAAATTTATGTGTTTTAGTTGCCACCAGGAGGGTCATAAGGCAAATGAGTGCCCTAGTCGACCTCCTCCGGCAGCCGTGTCTTTTGCTTACGGCATTGGAGTGTTCAAGAGGACATCGGAGTTTGTTAGAGGCATTTCTTCCGAGGTAAATACACTGCCAGTGCAGAAGGATCCGGAAGGCTTATTCCCTGTCCGTGATGCCTTTAGTGACCACAGGGGACTCGGTTGTGTGGAGTGGGGGGGTAGAAGACATGAGGTGAGAATTTTGCGTGACACTGGGGCATCGCAAACACTGTTGAGAAATTTCACTGGTAAACCTGTCAATACGGCGCGGGTGGTTGTGGTTCAGGGAGTTAATGCGACAAGGTCATACCCGCTTGTGAGAATGAAGGTGGAAGTTGATGGTGTGACTCGTGACCTGGATGTGGGAATTGTGGAGAAGTTGCCTGTTGGGGGCGTCGACCTCCTTCTCGGCAACGACTTTGCGGGACCTACTTCTGAGGCTCCACCCTTGGTCGTTGCCGAGAGGCCGGCCGACGTGAGTGGGGAGGAGCAGGAGTGGGTTGAGAAGTGTCCGGTGCAGCCTATGGCGTGTGTTGTCACCGGAGATCCTGCATCCAGGGAGTCATATTCTGGTCAACAATCTTTAGATCAGCGGAGGAAGGGTACCGAGAAGGGGTTGAAAGTTGATGCGGTTGAGAGTTTAGTATCAGCGGACATTCTCGGGGACTCATTATTAGGACCACATTTCGAGTCTGGAGAAGACCCAGTAACTGTTCCTGAAGGGGCAGAGGATGGGCTTAAAAAGACGAAAGAGTTGAAGGAGGACAGTGATGCACAGTCGGGAGATGTAGCAACAAGGTACCCTGACGCGTACCCTATGAGAAATGGGTCGGCGAGGACGGTGGTCCGAAGCTTGCTAGTGTATTTTTCCCGGTATGGTTACCCGCAGGGGCTTCAGTCAGTCCAGGGACTCAACTTCACTTCTAGCCTCTTTGTACAAGCAATGCCGCAGCATGGGATTGTTGGGGTTGTGTCATCTGCGTATCATCCGGAGAGCCAGGGTGTGTTAGAGCGATGGCACTCAGCCTTGAAATCTGTGCTTCGTTGTTGTTGCTTTGAGAGTGGGAGGGATTGGGATCTTGGCCTGCCATGTGTTTTGTTTGCTGTGTGGGAGGTACCTGGGGAGATTTTGGGATTCAGCCCTAATGAGCTCGTCTTTGGACACCGTGTCAGAGGGCCTCTCCATATGGTTGAAGAAGTATGGGAGGGCGCAGAAAAACCTTGTTCTATGCTCAAGTGTGTCCTCAACAGTCGAGAACGGATGTTGCGCAGTCTGGAGTTGGCTGGCCGTAATTTGACTAGCTCTCAGGCCCTCATGAAGGACAGGTACGACCTCAAGGTTGAACTCAGGGAGTTTCACGTGGGTCAGGAGGTGTTGATTCTACTGCCCCTTGTAGGTCACCCCTTATCCGCGAAGTACACTGGTCCTTATAGGGTGGTGGAGGAGCTATCGGACCTGGTTTACTTGGTAGCCACTCCAGACAGACGGAAGCGCAATCAGTTATGTCATGTTAATCCCATGAAGGAGTATGGGAGGCACCCCCCTGAGCCTCTCACTGTGCCTGTGATGACGTTTAGCAGTCAAGGTGGAGAAGGAGAATGGGACAGTCAAGCTCAGGTGGAGGATAACTGGAAGGATAAGAAGTTCAAGTGGGCGCCTGAGTGTGAGAAGGTGTTTAGAGAAGTAAAACACCTGTTGTGCACTCACCCGATCCTCAGGGCCCCTGACTTTAGCCTACCTTTCCAACTAGCAACGGAGGCTAGTGGTGTGGGGGCTGGTGCCGTCCTTGTGGAAAAGGACGATGATGGGCTGGAGCATCCTGTTAGTTTCTGCTCGGAGAAGTACAATTCGGCCCAGGGGAGCTGCTCTGTTGTCGAGGAGGAGCTGCTGGCGGTTGTACTTGCTCTGAGGCATTTCGAGGTCTGTGTTCCAGCCTATGGTCCGGTCGTTGTAGTTTACCCAGATCATCACCCTCTCAAGTTCTTGGACCAGTTTCACAATCGGAATATGAGGCTGACCAGGTGGTCACTAAGGTTATTGGTATATAACCTGGACATACGCCATATTGCCGGTTGTGACAACGTGGTTGCAGATGGTCGTTCAAGGGTATATGATCCTGGGTAGATTGACACACGGGTAGCCTCCTGCTTTAGTTTGAATAGTATTTTGCGCTTGGTGCTTGTTGGCTCGCGGTTGTAGCCCAGCGTATTGGGTCGTAAAGCAAGAGTTGAGCGTTTGGTATACAAGAAAAACTAGGCTTGCCCCTATAGTGCAGCCGAAATAAACAAATTATAAACATAAAAATCAAATAAAAACTTTCTTTGATAGTTGAATTTTTTCAGTATGTTATAGCAGTAATTCTGAGTTGCACTCCTCTCAGAATGCTGGGCTAGAGAAGCTCGCTCTTGAGGAGCATAACTACATATAATTTAACCTATTGTGTTGGGAGGGTTATAATTTTGAAAAATGTTTTGTTGAAGAACTGTGCCAGATATTTTACTGCCGCTGGGTGATGGGAAGTGGAGATATAGCATGGGTTCTAACCATCAGATTTTTGTGAGCCTTGGGGCCTCTGAGAAAAATCTTGGGGGGGGGGTGTGACGTTGACCACTCCGTTAGAACCGCATGGCTTGTCCTACAGTGACTCGCTAGGATCGCCAGGGCAGTGGATGGGGCTACAGTTTATGTATTAGAGTGTGCTTTATTTCATATGAAAGCTTGTGTCATGGGCAGTCCAGAAAGGCTCTTTGTTTTCGCCCATGTCAAGGCTTTATATATTTAATTGTAAAGTATATGTTTTATCATTAACTAGTAATGATGGGATCTGGGAGAGAGAGAGGGAGTAGAACAGAGTGAGAGGGGGCGCGCAGTGTTTTTTGTCCCGCTCGATGACGTCACGGATGGCTGCCTCGCGGGGGTTGGTGGAGAGAGGCCCTTACCATGCTGCGAGCTCTTGCTAGTGGCTAGATTTACTTGTAACCGCTTTTTTCCCACGCGGCTCGAGCTAGTGCGAGTATATATACAGTTCCTCGCCACTCTCTCCCTCAGATCTGGTTTCTAGAACACACCCACCTTTTTTCCCTTGCTATCTATCCCCACTCCGTACCTGAGAATCTTTTCCTCTGCCTATCTCTCTCATTTTCCATATCTTTCACCACCTTTTATTAATATTATACCCCCTCTGGTTAACTCTGCAAAATCAGCTTCATGCTGGCCAGTTGTATTGTGTGTTAAGGTCTGATATAGCTTATGTATGTTAGTTGTTAAGATAAGTGGATCACGAAGCATTGGTTGGCTTTCATATTGCCGCTTCCTATAATTATTAGTGGTCTGCTGGATTAGATAATGCTAGACTAGGAGTCTGATATTATAGGTATTGTTTCCTATGAGTGCTGGCTTCAGTTAAAAGCGGCACGACATACCTGAGAACTGGAGTTGATTGAGTAAATTCTAGTCTGTGTGCCATTGAGAGTAGAGCATGCACGAATGAGGGTTTTTTGCCTATACCATTCTGCACTGTTCTAGTCTCGATTGTTTGTCTTTGAGGTACGCCAGGAGAACGCTTAATACTTCGGTATTAAGGTTTCTCAAGAGAGCTACCCTTCATTATAACGTAATATTTGACGCACAGACTTGAGATTTGCACTAGGCTATGCAGCATGCCATGCGCACCAGTATCTCGTATCATTGACTCTAGCTAGACTTTATCAGTCACAGTAGACATTAAGTATATTAACCTAATTACTCTTTTTATGCATACCCATTTATTATTACACAAGCATTTCGTGGCCTAGTTTGATGTATTGAGACACAAACGACTTAGGCTCTTTTTGTTGATAGGAATACTGTATTGTCGTGGCGATTATTATTAGTGTTGTAGTGTTTAGGATATTCTTGGCTCCGACGGCATTATATATTCTGCCTTTTTGTGTGCATAGCCTGCACGAGCATTGTTCCGCTGCCGGCCTTTTTGGGTTCCATTTCCGATACGAGCATCTTTATAGCATCTAACATTTAAAGAAGATTCCTTGTTAGTGTTGAAGGACTTTAGTGCACTTTCTTTCATGCAGGAGTGCCTGACAATTATTGATTAAAGTAACGTAAGCTGTAACTTCTCTTACCACCTTACTTTGCATACCGTAACCAAGCACCTTCGGTTATAGGTAGTAATAGGCTGTTTTCACATAACATTAAGCCTAGAGTAGACGCACATTTATTGAGAGTTTGATAGCCTATTATTGCATTTAGAACTCTGTAGAGTATTTGTGTTCTTTGTTCACTGGGAATATACTTCAGAGGTTGGAGCTAGCGTTTCCGTTGTAACATTTATGCCATTACTAGTCCAATGAATAAGAGCCCTAATATATTTGAACCCCAGTCGTAACACAGATGAAAAAGATACACCAAGAATGTTGAGAAAAGATGATGGGTTGAGTTTTGTATTGTTGAAGAATAGTTGATAGGGTTGTGGGAGATTATGATGGAGAGATAGAAGGAGAAAGTGTGTCTTGGAGGCATTGCAAGTAGCAAGATATTTTCTCCCCCAATCAGAAATAATTGAAAGATCAGAAGAAATACATTCTCTGGCCTCTTCACGTTTGTTTTGGAGTGCTTGCATACTGGGTTGATGTGAAAAACTAGTTGAATAGTGTAAGGTAGAGTCATCAGCAAATGAGTGGATACGACTATAGGTATAGTTGAGATCATTGATAAATATTAGAGAGATAATTGGAGACAGGACAGAACCCTGAGGAACACCGGCGTTGATAGGTTGAGGAAGTGAACGATGACCGTCCAGAACTGCAGCTATGGAGCGGTCTGAAAGGAACTTAGAGACAAAGGAACAGATAGAAGGATAGAAACCGAAGGAGGGTAGTTTGGAAATTAAAGACTTGTGCCAAACTCTGTCTATACCCATTTACTGTAAATATCAGCAGTACAGGTACAGTTGGTCACATAAGTTATGTTCCTCGTCATAAACTTATGTATAAAAGTAAACTTAGTGTGAATGAAATGCTAGAAATTACACTCGTAAGTAAATCATGCGCATTAAAATTCTATGTATACGATCGCGGAGAAGGGCAGAATCTATGTGGGCAACTGTACATGAGTTAATGTTTGGTCTCTGAATGTAAATGCTACATGATCAAAAACGATAAATCACTCCATTGTTTGCGAATTATGGCCCCAAATCGGCTGACAACGTTTTGCAGATAGCTTCTTCAGGTCACTCAAACAGCAAAAATGGTGTCAACAAAGCGTTCCTCCTCAAATGGTGTTTATATTAATGTTGTCAGCTTTTCGGAGTTCTATTTTACAGGATCTTTATTGAAAGTGAATATGAAACCTGTGTTGGAGAAGTCGTTAGCCAGGACAAGGGTGACGATGGTGCTGGGACTGATGTAGAAGTGATCGCTGCGCCTCACCAGGGTGTCTAGGTTAGCCACGAAGGCTTTGCTGGGGGTTGTTAAGGGGAGATGGGCCGTTTTTTTGGTCTATTATTTCAATTATTCCTTTATTTCTTAGTTTCTTCGCTAGACCTCCATCAAACTTAAAAATACATCCATTAGATCCCCCTGCTAGATAAATTTGTACATTTTCCAGTAGAAAAATATCCCAGTCAAAGGCCGGTTCCTCTTAAAATTGCAGGCTCGCTATCGCTCGCCAGGAAATAATCGACACCTAAATGGCACGAAAGGTCTTAAGATTGACAACGAAATGGGGCGAAAGGTGTTAAAATCGCCAAACTAATGGGCCGAATGTCTTATAATCTCAAAACTAATGGGGCTAATCATTAGGGAGAATATGACACCTCTGTTTGAGAAGTCGTTAGCCAGGACCAGAGTGACAATGGTGCTGGGACTGATGTAGACGTGGTCGCCGCGCCTCACCAGGGTGTCCAGGTTAGACACGAAGGCTTTGCTGGGGGTGGTTAACAGACTACCCATTTCGTCCAGTTTCTTGCCTAGGTCCAGTTTCTAGAAGTGTAAACCAGGTATTATTCGTAGTAGCAGTAGCATTAAGGGGAGGTATTTAGTTTGTTCAGTAGACCTCCATTAAGCTTAAAACTACACCCCCTTGAGTCCCTTTCAAGATAAATTTGTACATTTTTCGGTAGAAAAATGTCCCGGCCGAAGGCCGTGTCCTCTTAAATTACAGGCTCACTATCGCTCTCTAGGATAACATCGACACCTGAATGGCATGAAAGGTCTTAAAATGGGGTGAAAGTTCTTAAAATCGCCAAACTAACGGGGCGAACGTTTTATAATATCAAAAGCAATTGGGCTAAACATACGGGAGAAAGGGGTCAAGAAAAAAATCCCTCAAGTGGAAATCTCTCCTTAACAGTAGTTGCAATAATAGTAGTTTTCTGTGTTTGTCATGGAACACTAAGATATACAAGTAAAAACAAAATATATATCAATATCATATTAAGAGGAACGATTTTCTTGAGATTGATGAAGGCTTTGCTAGGGTTGGTTATCAGAGGACCCATTTCGTCCGGTTTCTTACCTAGGTCCAGTTTCTAGAAGTGTAAACAAGGTATTATTAGTAGTAGCAATAGTAGTAATAACAGTTGCAATAATAGTAGTTTTCTGTGTTTATGTTTCTTGCCTAGGTCCAGTTTCTAGAAGTGTGAAAAAAGGTATAAATAGTAGTAGTAATAGTAATAACAGTTGCAATGATAGTAGTTTTCTGTGTTTGTCATGGAACACTGATACATACAAATATTAACAACAAAATTTTGCCTGAACGCATAATTATACACAAACAAGGCGACGCTCAATAACTCAAACTATATGCATAAAATGAGCAAAAAAACATTGGCTCAACATACAGTATATACACAAACTATAGTGTATTCAACATAACCTGGCAGAAATTGGTAACGCTGCCTTTCTATATATGTGTATGTATAGCCAATATTAAATAAATGGACATGCCACACGAGCAGTTTAGGAAGAGATTATGGAAAGGCAGCATTACCAATTTCGGCCAAGTTAGCTTCAATACACTATAGGTGAAAATCATTAACTCATAAATAACTACCCGGAGCGTGTGTCTGTGCCGCTCAAATTAACACTTTCACGCATATGAAGCGATATTGAGCCTATTGGGGATACTTTAAAGCCTTTAAAGCCTACCAGAAGGGTGCTGAGCTGGTATGGTCATGTTGAACGAATGGGAGATGAAAGGCTTACAAAGAGAATATGTGAGTCAGGTACAAGGGGAGATAGAAGGGCAGGAAGACCCCCATTGAGATGGAGAGACTGTGTAAGAAAGGCTTTGGATGATAGAGGAATGACTATAGATCAGGCAGGGGAAGTGGTGGTGGACAGGAGTGAATGGAGAATGCTTGTGAATAGTTGAGTGAACACGTGGTCATTTGGAGTAAGGGGTCGGGCGCAAGTTCGACTAGATAATAGTCCATCAGGCGCCTGGCCCGGGGGGACGATTAATATGAAGGGTGTGCCTGGAAGTGTGGTGGGAGGGCTTGTGGCTTTGGCTCCGCTGCATGTCTGCCTGCCGAGATCGGAACCTCTCCGGGTGGTCAGGGGCCGGGGGAGTGCTGGAGCGACCTTGGTAACCCTGGTCTCTGGGTCTTCTCCTGGGTGAGCTGGATGTGTGTGAGTTTGTGTTTTTTATCTGTGTTTATTTTTTGTTTTATGTTGTTTTGTGTTTTCCCTGTTCTTGCTCTGTCTTGAGTCGGCTACCCCCAAAATGGGGATTGGGCCTGAGCATATAGATAGATAGATAGATAGATTTAGAAACCTTTAGTTTAATTACTTCAACCTCTGCAGTTGTCTTTGAATTGGCTGTGGGCAGACAACTAATTTTGGAGAGGTAATTATAAGAGTGAGAGAACTCTATTTCATATTGCTAATCTGGCAACCTCTGTGTCATAAAAGCGTGAAAGGGTTAAGGAGGGTGGGGTTTATTTACTTGTTTATATATATAATCTATAATTATTATTTTCGTTTCCTCCCTAAACCTCCATGAAGCTTAAAATACATCCCCAAGATTCTCCTTTGAAATAAGTTTGTGAATTATTTAGTAGAAACGTGTCGACCGAAGGCCGGTTCCTTAAAAAATCCAGACTCGGTATCGCTCGCTAGGAAAAAATCGACACCTAAATGGCACGAAAGGTCTTAATATTGACAAAGAAATAGCGTGAAAGGTTTTAAAATCGTCAAGCTAATGGGACAAACGTCTTAAAATCTCCTAACTACCCTGAAGGCGTGTGTTTGTGCCGCTCCCGTGGCCATGATGATAGTGAGGGGGCTGCCGACCAGGTCCTGCAGTGACTGTATGGGCAAGGGGATGTGTCTGACGGCCAGCAAGGACGTAAGGGCACCGGCGTAGCTCCGAGTCAGAACGAGGGTCATCAGCATCCATGTCCCCAGCATAACACGCTCCCACCACCACAACTTGGCCACTCCTGCGACATCTGGAATATATATTATGCAGTCGCTCATAACAAGCTGTGGACCTTATCTATTTCTAATTATTTTGGAAGTACCGCACAAATAGTTTTGATGGATGAAAACAAATGATATGCCACACGCCTCTTAATGCGCGTGTTATACAAGGTGACTAATAGGGCGGATGGCTGGTGTGGTTTGCAGATATTGCAGTTGGACTTATTTGAGTCCTGCTACAGTACGGTTAGCACTATACCAACATCAACCAAGGTGATAAAATGATGGGGTGGTGTTGTGATGGGACTTTGTTTTATTATATTCCAACTGCGTAAAGGCAACTACGTCTGAGCCATTACAATGTATGGATGGGAAAAACCCGCAAACTATTATATTGTATGTTACATGAATTACATTTCTGGAAATGAATCTATGAAGATAATTTTCCATATATCAAATATATATATATATATATACTATTTATTGAAAACAAGTTCCATCCAACAAGCAATCCAAATAATAATGATTGCATACAGAAAACGTAGGGGGTTCAATATTTGTTATAAGTGACAGTAAAATCGTGAACATCAATAAAGTTACACCCATTTGAACCACTGACCCCCTAAAGTGAGTGTAACCATATTGGCGCTCAAGACTGCATTGGATATTGTTTACATGTATAGCTCTGTAAAGCTAACCTTGCTGCAGGAGAACACAAATATAGTTGAACGTATTCGAAAGTATCTTGACATGACTCGGCGACTTGGGTGAAAGACAGACGTGCATGAAGGTTATTGACGCCAGGACCCCCACCATCGCCACCATAATAGCGGCCCACACTATAGGTCCCATGGGTAGCAGGAAGCCCCAGGGGTCCACCTCCGGGCTGCCCCTCTTCACTATGATTCTGTTGTTGCCTACCGTGACCGGGGCAGGGAAGTCCATGACGGTAGCTCGCTCGGGACTCATTATAAAGAGTCCTTGGCCAAAGTCAACCTCCTTGGAAATTGAATCGGTGAAACTCATAATTTGTTTAACCTTGAAATGGAGACATTATCTGTGTAGGAAAACAATAAGTTAAAGTTGAGGGGGGATAGACAGGTTAGGGAGGTACTGAGAGGTTTCATATGGAAATATAGAATTAGAGAGAAATATCAGAGGAAAGGAAGAGCAAAGTAGAGGAGTAACAGGTGGAAGGCTGTCCTTCTTGCTATCGTTTAAACTGTGTCCCCTATTATTACAATAACAATGATTACTGTTTTATTTATAAAAATATACCATTTATACGTGTAGTTGTTGGCTATACCCCCCCCCCCCAAAAAAAAAAAAAATGCAGTAATAAAGCACATGGCTTTGTATAAACACAGATATTTTAATATTATACTGTACCATATACCAAATATACATGCATTCGGTGGGAGGAAGGGGCCTGCATCGTCCAGCCTTTGAACAATGTGTAGGTAGAATAACACACTAAGTGATTTTTGTTGTTGTGTTCAGGTTGAAGGAGATCTGGGAAGAAGTTCTTGTTATCCTAGTGAACCAACTAATATATTTTGCTGGAAAATGGTATAAAAACAAGCGAAATACTCAATAACAATTAAGCAAAGTATCATAATAACTCACAAGGCGTCGGACCAGATAGTATTAACTTACTTTTCTATGTATCATTCCAACCATTCCATTCCAGGTCCCATTTGGCAGTGGCCCACCAAACTTGCCATCAATTGAAGGAACATACTGGACTCTGTTCATTAGTAACAAACATGAATGTAAGCATTATTAGAGTAATGAGGTAATTGAAATCGATGTAGTCATAGCATCTGAAGAAACGGGAACCGAACTTATATCGACATAATGCTTCTCCTCACATTATGTTTACATTCATCCTGCTTCTTTGTCCGCTATATATTTCAATAAGTGTCGTACCGGTATATCAAAATATGTACATATAGTAACGATAAATATTGATTTAACAACATTTTATATAGAGTAGGATAGAATATTTATTGAATAGCTTCCTCAAGGCATACATATCAAACTCTTTAGAATTGTCAATTCATTAGTGTATACATATACCAATAACTTGTCAGTGAAACATTAAATCAGCCATTAGGTCTATTAGGTCTAATTAGGACAGTAGTATTTTGCAGATATTTCGTTATCGTTTGTTTATGTTTAATAGTATTTTCATATACTGTATTTATATATTTGTTTATTAATGTATTTATTATTTTGTGTAGATTTGATGAACACTGTAATGTTCTAAGGGTAGTTCATTAAGACAGTAACAGATTCAATGTCACTTACATAACATATATAAAAACAACTCTTACGTAAAATTCATAGCCTGAGCGATTGCCTCAACCAAACTGCCTCTAGGGTCTGATATGGTCCTTCCTCCTGGTGCTGTCGGGTCGTTAATAAACTTGGTGTACGGGGGCAGCAGCAGCCTCACCACCTTCAGCTGAGGCCTGGCTGACAGACTGACAAGAGCACGTAGTAAATTTTTACCTTGGCCATTCAATGTGTAGTGATGGTTTTTTCGTTATCATATAATCAATATTAATATATCAGTATAAGCATAACTGGTAGAGTTCACCAAACCGGAACATTTTATGCAAAGGCGATAATGCAGGAAACTATAGTCCATTCATCATAGGTAGGCCAGGAATCGTTATCTCTTTCCTTTGTAACTCAAAAGAGGGCTTGAGCAAATTGGCTTCACATTTCCACACCTATTCCCAGGCTGATTCTTCCCAAATGGTATAAATATTAAGTCGATTACTGTAGTCTTGTTTGTAGTCATGAAAATTTGAGTTATGCAAATGTTACCTACCAAAAATGGACAAGGTATATGTGCATGCTATGCGTTTCCTTTGCATGGGTTTTCATTATATTTAGTAAATGATCGTTAATTCTTGTTTCTATTACATTGAGGCGCATTGTTTATTTTCAATTGCAAAATATGTTCCCAATTTGAAAATATAAGAATACATACGTGATAAACTTTTCAGGAAAGAGTTCAAGTTCAGCGGTATGGATCATCTTGTTAGAGTCCCAGGAAGCCACTCTTACTGGACTAGTTGTGGCTGTACTATAAGGCAAACCAACGTACACATTGCATCTGGAAATGTTCATGAATAAATTGCATTAGTATTTTCCCTAATTTAATAGTAGCATATTGAATTTGTTTTCTAAATGTGCCTTTGTTTTCCTTTTGTATTTTTATCTAACTCTACCTCCAGACATATACTCTCTCCCTCAATCTGTCTCCAGACATTTTGACAAACGTATCTTGAATTTGGCTCTTTCACTCTTTCAACTTTGGGGGAGACATTTGTTACAGGCAGCCTTGCCCTTTGTCTCTTTCATTCACATAGACAACTATAGAACAAACAAAATAAATCCATTTCATGTGGAATTTGATCGAATAATGACGGCGAGAGAGAATAGCATAAAGTTGGTCAGCTACCATGCTATTAATTATCTAAACACCTGAATGATTGGGTGGGAGAGAGAATAGCATAGAGGTAGTCAGCTACCATGCAATTAAGGGGAGACTGACCGTTTGTTTGGTCTATTAATTAATTTATTCTTATATTGTTTTAGTTTCCTCCCTACACCTCCATCAAGCTTAGAAAAAAAAACCCTAGATAAATTTGTAAATTTTTCGGTAGAAAAAATTCCCGGCCTAAGGCCGGTCCCTCTTAAAATTGCAGAATCGCTATCGCTTGCCAGGAAATAATCGACACCTAAATGGCTTGAAAGGTCTTAAAATTGACAACGAAATGGGGCGAAAGGTGTTAAAATCGCCAAACTAATGGGCTGAACGTCTTATAATCTCAAAACTAGTGGGGCTAAACATTAGGGAGAAGGGGTCCAGGAAAACGGTCTGCCTCCCCTTAAATATCTAAACACCTGAATGATTGGGTGCGAGGGAAAATAGCATGGAGTCAGTCAGGTATCATGCTCTAATGAAGGGGGCAGGTTGTCTTTTCTGCCCTCCCACCTTCTCCCTCATGCTTAGACCCATTATTTTTTTTATCAGATTTTAATACGGTTGGCCCATTAGTTTGGCGATTTTAAGACATTTCACCCTATTCCCTTGTCAATATTAAGACCGTTCGTGCCTTTTAGGTATCGATTTTTTCCTAGCGAGCCTGTAAATTAGAAAGAACCTGCATTCAACTGGGACAGTTTTCTACCGAAAAATATACAAATGTGTCTAGAAGGAGGATCTTGGGGATGTCTTATGAAGCTTGATGGAGGTTTAGGGAGGAAACTAAACACATGTCTGATACATAAATATAGAAATCTACCAATAAATAAACCTTTCCATCCTTAACCCCTTCCGTACCGACGACATCTTTCTAAATTTATTATTGGTACATTTAGACGATTTTGTGCAGTTTAAAAAGGATCTGAGGTGGTAAAAAGGGTTAAGTGAGATAGTTCAAAGCCTGTTAAATGCTGGAGGGCTATTTTAGAATGATTAAAGTCGTCTTATAGTAGCCAGAATAAGGTTAAAAGGATTGCACCGGTACAGAAGGAGGTAAGCTAAACACCTGAAGGATGGGGACCGAGAGAGAACAAGCAGCATGGAGTTAGTGACGGAGAGGATGTTGTAGATGCGGGTGAGGCGGTGGAGAGTGAGGCGGGTGAGGACCAGGAGCCTCGTAGACCACACCAGGAGGCCGCCCTTCAAGATACACTCCAAGAAGGCCGCTAGGAAGAGTGAGTCCTGGCTCATTACCACCACTGTCATAAACTTGGTCACCTGTTGCAACTATAGAGGAGGTAAATTAGTTGATAGTGAGGCATGTAGGCCCCATACAGAGGAAATACATATTTGTTGTGTTCATTCATTCATCAACAAATATATATATGGGATAATAATCTTCAAGTGTATTTGGTATTATACTAGAAACTAAGTCCCCAATCTATAGATTTAGCTCAATATACATAATTTCAGCAACCAATTGTAAAGACAGCAATAAATAAGTTGCGCGTGCAAGTAAACACATTATAATCAATAGATAGGCTACGAAAGCATCAGGCAGTCACAAACTAATACTTCCTACTCGCTGCATATGGATGACCATCTGAGAGAGTTTGGTTTGTGTCCCGTTACCCTCATAGTCCTCCTGCCCCACCTGGAACACTGTGCTGCCTAGCCACCCTGGCACCTCACGCACGACACCAAACTGACAATGAGAAAACATAAACGTAGAATAACAAATAATTTATTTAGATATGTAGTGTATATATCATTAATAAGTAAGCATATGAGGATACAATGTAAATATGTTATAATGTTGAATGCTATTCTTTGTATTATGCAATTGTGACAATAAAGTATTTTGAATTGAATTCAATAGTATATCGGGATGGCTTATATCAAAGTAGTTTTTAACCCCAATTGACGATCTTGTCTGCTTTAGTGTAGCTGCATAAACCATTCTATAGTTATATGATGCAGTAATTACTGTATATATAACAAATAGTAGATGCTTTATGTGACGTTCAAACATAACAAATATTGCATAGCGTATCTTGCATAAACATAATACCTGAATTTAGAGTATATCAATGAGCATAATGTTTATGTAAATATAAACTCCAAAACCTTGAAAGAATGGATGCAAATTTCGTTAGAGAAGGAGCACTTTAATGACAATGTGACTTGATGACGTGACGTGACTAAAGGGGGGGGGGGGGGGGGGGGTTGGCTCTTTCTGGACCCATTCTCTTTCATGTTTAGCAACATTAGTTTTCAGACGTTCACCCCAATAGTTTGGTAATTTTAAGACCTTTTGTGACAGTAACGTGTCCATTTATTTTCCCGGCGAGCGAAAGCGAGCCTGTAATACACAAAAATCCGGCCTTCGGCTAGGACATCTTTTTACCCAAACAT
Source organism: Lithodes maja (assembly GCA_037953745.1). Lineage (NCBI taxonomy): Eukaryota > Metazoa > Arthropoda > Malacostraca > Decapoda > Lithodidae > Lithodes > Lithodes maja. Next base: position 17,915 of record JBAKBP010013142.1, on the reverse strand, counting down.
ATAAGAACTGATCTCGAAGGGTGGTCTTGAGGGCATTTCTTAAAGCTTGAAGGAAGAATTGGAAGGAAACTAAAAGGAATAGTAAATAAATATATACATGAACAATTTAATATATACAAATCTCCCCTTAAAGAAACTATTACTGATGCGCTTAAGCAAAGCGTTCCTCCTCAAATGATGTATCTAACCAACGTCTCTGTACCCGTGAATGTTCCTCCGCGGCGAATACAAGGCAGGTTTCATTCTGTTTGGTAGCTCCTAGCACAGCAGTAAGGGCCTCCACTGCTTCCACGGTCTCGCCAACTTCACCTGGTATAAGAAACGACTATATTCCATTCATTAAAGATAGGCCAGCAATGGCTACCCGTAACCTCTGTAACTATAAAAAGGCTAGGGCAAATGGGCTGCACATTTTGACAACTATTTCCTGGCTGACGCTCCCAAATTGGTAGACATATTAGCTTGAGTACCCACACAGTTTTGAGTTATAGAGGTTAGTGATTAAGATTTTTGGCCCAGGTACCTATAATGAATGGACTATTAATGAACTATAGGAGTAGAGTGTGATACTTGTAATGCTAGTCACAAAACACAAATTATGCAATATAGTTATGGACGATAGTGTTGAGAATATTATGGACAGAGACAGTGAATATTGACCACTTGCGATATAAAGCTATAAGGAAGCTGTAGCTGTACAAGAGACATACATTTTTGGCAGAATTCCCTGCTAAAACAGGGCTGCAGTGTATATGTTAATACGTAAAATCATATTCAGCAACATTTCAATCAGAAACTCATAATTACATTATTTTTAGTTCTGCTCAATATTGATGCTTATGGCTCCAACTTCCTTATAGCCTGAAACTCGTTAGTGGTCAATTGATGATGTGCTGAAGAAGGCAGATGTCAATATTACAAGGATATGACCCCAGGAATACCAATCATCTAAATAGTATAAGAACACATTACCCCCTTGAGAACTATGGTGTGTTATAAAAGTATATTTGGCTATCATTAGACGATTATATTCATCTTAGGAAGGCTCTATTGGAATGATAAAGGTTAAGACTGTTTCTGTCAACCTTCTGACTTTCATATACCCTTTCTAATCTGAAAAAAAAAAAAATCGTCCAATAATAGCCAGACAATAAGAACATAATGCCTCCTACAATACTGAAAAGGTTAATTCATGGTGTTATTGGACAGTCTTAAATCTCTTAGTCTCTATTTAGCCCACTCATAAATAATAGTGGACTTCACCTATTTCTAACTATGGAAGTATATCTCTGGAAGCCAACTTATCATATAGTATATCTCTGGAAGCCCAACTTATCATATAGTATATCTCTGGAAGCCAACTTATCATATAGTTTTCTATAAATCAACTACAAGAATATATATATACTATTTATTGAGAAGGAAGTTCTATCAGAAATGCAATCCAGATAGTTATAATTGCATAAAGAAAAACACGTGTGGTCCCCTATTTCGTATGAGTGGGCTAGAGATTTTGGTATCCGAGTGTACTGTATACTTTTAAATATTCACCTTTATTTGGGACTATGGTGACAGCGTGTACAATAAGCGTGGGAAACAGCAACAGAATCAACATGGCCAAGCGCACCATCATTATCTTGGACTGACACTGAAAATAGATAGCACCTTAATACTTCCTTACACTCAGCTCAAACTTACTCTCCCAAATCCCACTCAGATCCCACTCTTCCTCTTATCTCAATGCCACCTCTCCCTCACACTTTAACACCCAATTGTCCCTTACCCACTCTTGGACACTTTGAACAGCAGTGATTTTTTTTTTTTTTTTTTTCTATGTGATTGAGGGAGGCAAAAGGCAGAACTGCCTATAGCGAGTGCCTCCCCCATAGTTGAAAGATTGACAGGGCCAAAATCAAGGGACGTTCGAGCCAAAATGCCTGGACACACAGAGTTTGAAGCAATTCAAGTCATAGGAAGAGGGAAAGACTGATTCTGGGAGAGAGTTCCAGAGTTTAGCTGTTGAGTAGAAGAAAGTTTGAGAGTAACGTTTCACTCTCGGGTTGAAGAGTTGCACAGAGTAGGGGTGGGATTGAGTTGCAAGACAGGTACCACGTGCCCTACGTAAAGGAGGTGGTATACACTGGGAAAGCTCTGAGGAACACTGATTATTATAGTAGCGATAGAATAGCGAGAGAGATGCAACATTGCGGCGGAGAGAGAGAGATTGCAGTGAGTTGGTGAGTGGACGGGAGTTATTGATGCGAAAGGCCTTCCTTTCAACTTTGTCTAGGAGATCGGTGTGAAAGGAACCTCCCCACACATGTGAGCAATATTCAATACAAGGACGCACTATGCCCCTGTACAGAGCAAGAAGCTGTGCAGGGGAAGAGAACCCCCTAAGGCGGTTGAACACACCCAGCTTCTGGGAGGCTGCCTTAGCAAGACTGGTAATATGGTCCTTCCAACTGAGAGCAGAAAAAAAAAAAAAAAGAGAGATTTGGAGGGCAAGCAGCCTCGAGGGGTCGCTTGAGCTGTTGTTGCTTGACTTCCTTTGTACTGTTACGAACTGGCACTCGGGTACACAAGGGCTCTCAATCAGGACTCGAATATGGCTCACTGCCACAACGGAAACACACGATCCCAACCCCTGAGTACTGCCAGCCGAACAAAAAACACCAATACCCTCCAGAGTTCAATCTGCTACTACGGGGTATACAAGAACTCGGTACTAGTGTTCAACAACAGACTAATAAAGAGACAGGAATTATCTAGTCTGGCCAACAATCAAACAATGAAGTAAAAAACAACAACACCAAAGAATAGTGTTGGCCGAAGCCGAAGTAATCCACCCTTGACTATGAACTTAAGAAGTCCTACACCCTCTACTTCGGATCGGCACTATTACGTTACGTTAATTAATAGTCCTTAAGCATTGAGCAAGGAATCTTCTGAAAAAGTTAGATGCTTCTCGGATGCTCGTAAGAAGTACGTATCGGATTTTTGAACAGTAATTCAATAAGCAAAAACACTGGCAATTAAATACTATTAAAGGTTTAAATTGGCATAAGAATAATTAAAAGAATATGCAATAGTAAATGGCAAACATTAAAAAGAAGTACTCCGCAAATGCAACGGCAATAGCCTACTCGGATTGTGCTCGTGGGCCACTAATCACTAAAGTAGCCAAGCTTGCAACACATGAAATCAATAGTGCATAAACAATATCATACATAAGGAAAGCTTCAATACTATTCTGTATCTACTAATCGAGTAAAGTCTAGCTGGGGTACTGTGGGCAAAAGGTAGCAGTGACTGAGCAAAAACGGCTCGTAGCCTAGCGAAGTCCTCACAACTGTTTAAAGTATTACGTTAAAACTAACAAGTGCACTTTGAGAAATCCAGATCCCTTGTATCTGGTTTTCTCCTGGCTCCTTGACAAAGTAAAAACAAACTGTTAATAAAATACAGGGTGGTTAGGCTCTTGCCCTCACGCACTGTAAATTATTAACTCAACACAGTCAGCCGCGAAGACAACCTAGGCTTCACTGAACCGAAACGAGTATTTTTTTTTTTTTTTTTTTTTTTCTATATTCCAACTACTCCCTCTCGGGCATAGGCTGAGAGCCTGTACATTCCACCGCTCAACACGGTGAAGCCCGTGAGGTCTTGTTCCAGCCTGGGGAGTGAGACATGTGAAGCATCCATAATGGCTCAAAGCAGCTCCATCTCTGAAGCGGCTGGTTGCTTCGCTCAAGTGCTTCACCGCCTCACCCTCCAGACTCAGACCCTCACTCTCAGAATGCAGGTTTATCGCTTAACCACTGCATCAAACAACAACTCGTAACACAGAAAAACCTCACCCCAGTCTAGCATTTCCTAGACCAGCAGAAAACAGGAATAATAATAATAACACACAGGGAAATGCATATACAAGTGCAACAAACATAAATCAATCCTATTCTAAGTTAACCCTTCCAAAATAGGCTATCTAATAGGCAAGTATCTTGTGAGAACTCAAGCGATAATACGTTGGCTGACTAGCTCTGCACCAACGGGACCATGGAAGTTAAACAGGCAGGGAAAAGAGGAGATAAGAATGTAAGGTAGTAGAGAAAGTTCCCATCAGTCAGAAGAATATATATAGTTAGCAAGGGAAATGAGAAGTCGCTCTGCCTAATGAGTTCTGATGAAAAAATGGCTAGACTTCCCTTTTTATACCCGGCCCTCTAGTGAGCCCAACGTGAACTACTAAGGACCGCCCACTGACAACCATTACGTAATTTCTCTCTCTCCTCTGGGATAGACAAAGGCTCCCCTAGCACTGAGGGGGGGGGGGGGGGGGGGGGAGTGCTAGTGAGTTAGGCCCACCTCCCGCCTGGCGCACCCACTGACCCCCAACTGTGGCTGTTTCTCTTCCCATCATTACAAATAAGTTTTACACACAATACTTATAACTAATGATATAAAATAGAACTCGTTGACTCAGATGAAAACAAAATACATATTCATAATACTTATAGTACAACGGCTCACATGAACTAAGTTAGGAAACTCTAAATAGACTACAGCCAAAGTTCCTGCCCTGACGATCCTAGCGAGAGTGGGGCATGACCAGGCGTTCTGTACAGCATGCTCACACTGGACATGCGTCACACCTCCCCCAAGATTTTACTTGCTCAACCCTGAGCTAAAATCTGACAAACACAGAACCCCATCAAGCCCCTCACACCCAGCGACCGCATGGCACTAAAACAAAGCTGAGTTTATCACCAAAACACATCTTATTATTAAAAAAAATTCACATTTTATAACTCCTCCCAACAATAGCAAAAAGACACAATATCATGCTCCCAGAGCGAGCTTACAGCAGCTCAGCCGTTTGATAGTTCGTGGACTACTCAAACTCTATAGGCTATGACAAACTTATACGATTACCTATATCAAAAGAAAGAGTTTTTATATGATTTTTATATTTTAATATGTTTTTCCCGGCTGCACTATAAGGGCAGCCTATTTTCCTCCACTCAAACCCACACACCTGTGATAGCCTACGACTGATCATCCACCCTTGATAAACAATCCGCGATCACATTGTCACATCCAGCAATATGACGGATGTCCAGGTTATACTCCTGCAACATCAAAGACCACCTGGTCAGTCCCATATTGCGATTGTGAAATTGATTCAGGAATCTCAAAGGGTGATGATCAGTGTAGATAACCACGACTGGGCCATAGGCTGGAACATACACCTCGAAGTGCCTGAGCGACAGCACAATCGCCAGTAATTCCTTTTCTATTGTAGAATAGTTCTTTTGTGCAGCATTGAACTTCTTAGAAAAGAAACTTACTGGGTGTTCCACACCTTCATTGTCTGTCTGTAGCAAGACGGCACCAGCCCCTACACCACTAGCATCTGTTGCCAGCTGAAAAGGCCTGTTAAAGTCTGGGGCCCTGAGTATCGGGTGAGTACATAGCAAATGTTTCACCAAAGTGAAAGCCTTTTCACACTCAGGTGCCCACAAAAACTTTTTGTCTTTAAATAACAAATCTGTGAGAGGTGCCAACACCGTTGAGTAACCTTTTATGAAGCGTCTGTAGTAGCCTATCATACCCAAGAATCTCATAATCTGCTTCTTGGTTGTTGGGTGCGGAAATTTATTGATAGCCTGTACCTTGTTCTGAGGAGGGCACACCTGTCCCCTTCCCACTACAAACCCAAGGTACTGCACAGTGGCTTTTACGAAGTCACACTTTGCCAAATTTACTACCAGACCTGCTTCACTAAGTTTCTGGAACAAGGTCTCAAGGTGCTCACAATGGCTCTCAAAGTCGTCATCATGAATGATTACATCGTCCAAATATACGGTGCAATTCGGAATGTCCTTTACAATTTCATTCATCAGGTTCTGAAACGTTGCTGGTGCATTCTTAAGTCCGTAAGGCATAACATTGCACCGGTAGGTACTCCCGTCCACAACAAAACCACATACCTCTTTAGCACGCTCGGACAAAGGTACTTGCCAGTAACCTTTTACTAAATCTACTTTAGACAAAAAACGAGCATTACCAATTTTGTCAATACTATCATCAACCTGCGGAAGAGGATATGGGTTAGTTGGAGTCAAACCGTTTAACCTACGGAAATCAATACAAAAGCGTACCTTGCCATCTGGCTTAGGCTGCAGTGTTACGGGGGAAGTCCACTTAACTGTGCCTTTCTCTATCAACACTCTACCGAGCATATACTCCAACTCATCCCTCAGAGCTGGTAGTTTTATGGGGGGCACACGGTACGGGATTGACTTAAAGGATAGATGGTCCCCCACGTCAACATCATGCATAGCCTGAGTAGTGAGGCCTGGGTGTTCAGCAAATACAGTGGGGTATGAACCGAACAACTGACGGATAGCATCAAACTGCGGCTCAGGCAAATGAGCTATAGCCTCGTCAGCCCTTAGGCTCGAGTTCCCCGCCCACTGATCTGCTGAAACATGTTGATCCCAGCTATCCTCCTCTGAAGCTTGACTGTCCCCCTCTCCTTCTCCACCACGGCCGCAACAAGCCAACACAGGGACAGTGAGAGGCTCAGAGGGGCGCCTCACATACTCTTTAATAAGGTGCACATGACATAACTGGTTCTTTTTCCTCCTGTCTGGAGTGGCAACAAGGTAATCTAAGTCTGAAATTTTTTCTACAATTTTATAAGGTCCAGTGTACTTCGCAGAGAGGGGGTTACCAACCAAAGGCAACAAAATTAATACCTCTTGTCCTGCAGTGAACTTCCGGAGCCTCACTTTGCGATCATACCTGTCCTTCATCAAAGCTTGTGATTCTGTCAAATTTCTACCTGCCATCTCCAGACTCTTAAGCATGCGCTCACGGCTTTCAAGCACATACTTTAATAATGGACAAGGCTGCACAGTCCCCTCCCAAATTTCTTTCAGCATGTTAAGGGGGCCCCTGACACGGTATCCAAAAATCAGCTCGTTTGGACTAAATCCCAGGCTCTCACCCAATACCTCCCGAGCAGCAAACAGCACATAAGGCAATCCAAGATCCCAATCCATACCGTTGTCAGCACAATAACACCTGAGCATGCTTTTAAGTGTAGCATGCCACCACTCAAGCACCCCTTGACTCTCAGGGTGATACGCTGACGATACTACTGCTCGTATCCCATGCTGTTGCATTGTTTGCTTGAACATGTTGGAGGTGAAATTAGATCCCTGATCAGACTGAATCTCCTCCGGGTACCCGTACCTTGAGAAGTACCACAACAAATTACTGACTACCGTCTTAGCCATTCCATTTTTCATAGGGTATGCATCGGGGTATCTAGTGGCAACATCCATTATGGTTAACAAAAATTTATTTCCAGCCTTAGTGGGAGGGAGTGGACCAACCATGTCAACAATAATTTTACTAAAGGGTGGCCCAATCACAGGAGTAGGGTGTAACGGAGCCTTAGGAATAACTTGGTTCGGTTTCCCGACACGTTGACAAATATCACATGAGTTTATCCATGACTGCACATGAGACTTCATCCCCGGCCACCAAAACAATTTCCCCAAAGCTGCCACCGTTTTCTTGGCACCCAAATGTCCTGATAATGGAGAATCATGAGCCAACCTAAGCAAACTTTCCCTGCAGCCCTCTGGCACGACCAGCTGGTCAACTGTACCTGATCCGCCCTCCCAGTTCCTTTTAGGATCTTGATATCGGTGGTATAAAATTCCATTAACGAAAAAAAAATCCCCTGCCTTTGCATCCCTATCTTCTTCTAACTCCACAGCCCCATTGGTACACTGCAAAACCTCTGGATCCTCTAATTGCAACTTTCGAATGTCTGTGGGAGCCAACATGTCTAACTGCTTGGTCAACAACTCATGCCCTCCCCCAACATCCAACTTAGACATCCGGTTTTCTCGCTGCAGGTAACGGTGCTGTCTCTGAGTCTCTGCCTCCTCCACTACTTTATCAACTGTGTTAGGCACTGGAGTTACAACAGACTCGGTCAAAGGTCCTGCTATTGGGTCTTTTGGGAGAGCCACTGGTTCTAAACTCTTCAAACTTTTCCCAGCCTTCCGCTTCTCCTTAATTCCCTTCCTCCGCTGTTCTGTGGCCTGGGAAATAGGCTGTGATACCTTAAATGCTTGGGAACGAGTTACCACACATGCCATCTGTTGGTGTTGACAACTCACTACCCACTCTTGTTCCTCCCTACTCACGTCGGCCGGCCTCTCGGCAACGACTAAGTAAAGTAGACTTCTAAAGTAGGCACCGCAAAGTCGTTGCCGAGAAGAAGGTCGACGCCCTCCACTGGCAATTTCTCAACGATCCCAACATCTAAGTCCTTAATCACACCATCAACTTCCAGCTCCACACGAACCAACGGGTATGACCTGGTCGCATTAATATCCTGAACAACAACCACCCGTGCCGCATTAATTGGTCGCCCCGTGAAATTCTTCAAAAGTGTCTGTGAAGCTCCAGTATCACGCAAAACTTCCACCTTATGCTGGCAACCCGCCCAACTTACCCTACCGGTCCCTTTATGGGCGCAAAAGACATCACGGACAGGGGACGAGCCTTCCTGAGTCTTATACATAGCCTGTGACCCTGCCGCTGGCAAACTACCCTGGGTAAATCCAGACGACATTTCAGCCACACCTATGCTGCGCACCAAAGACACGGCTGCAGTTGGCGGCTTACTAGGACAAGATTTTGCATAATGCCCCTTCTTTCTACAATGAAAACATTCCACTTCCCCTATCGGTTTCTTCCGATAAGGGGCGGAGTTCTGACCCTTCTGTAATGGGACGGCTGTAGTCTTTGGTTCAGTCCTGGTATCTTGGCTTTTAAACTGAGGTTTATATCTATAGTGATTGTCCTGAGCTCGAGGGTTTGGAGTATCGCACCCCTTGGGAACTGCATCAACACGCTTTACAGATTCACATCCCCTGATTAGCGACAACCTGAGGTCAGCCATCTCAGCTGCCTCTTGAAGAGTTCTTGGGTTCTTTTCTTTAATATTTAGTCATTTCTGCACCAGTACACTTATAAAACTGCTCGAGCAGAAACAGCTCAGTCAACTGTTCTGCCGTCTCAGCTTTCTCAGAACGTGTCCAGTTTTTAAGTGCATCTTTTAAGTCCCGGGCATGTTCAAGAAAGGTCGCCTCCCTAGTCTTTGTAACACCCCAAAACTTCAATCGATATGTTTCCGGTTGCAACTCGTATGCCCGTAGGACAGCTCTCTTCAATTCTGGGTAGTCAATGCAAGACTCTAAAGGCGGTGCATCATAAGCCTTCAGACCCTTACCCGTAAGTCTTGAGGAGACTAGAGCTGCCCACTTCTCTTCAGGCCAATTATGCTCCCTACACTTCTTCTCAAAACGATTAAAAAATTCTGTGACTTCAGTTTCACTAAATACCGGCACCAATTTGACTAATTGGGCCAAGGACTGTTCTCTTACTTGGCCCTCACGGCCCATCCGAGTCCCTGTCGACTCTGCACGAGTCTTATCTAAATCTAATTTAGCACAATATTTCTCCGAGTCGTACCTAAGCTCAGCCTCATGCCTCCTAACCTCAATCTCCTGCCTCCTAGTCTCATTCTCCTGCTTCCTAGCCTCAATCTTAGCAAGCTCAAGTCTAAATACCATATCTGGAGACAGGCAGGAAGAGGGAGCTGCCACTACTGAAGGAGGGGGGGACAAAAACTGGGGAATCACCACGTGCACCACCCGAGGGCACTCCAATCTGCCAATTCTCATCCCTCTGTGGGAGAGTGCTAACCTCCGGTAACTGAGTGGACGGCACTGTGGGAGTCGAGTGAGAGGGGATCTGGGGAAGAACCCCCCCAAACGCCCTCTCCTCCGAAACCCGATGTCGCCCACGCAACACCCAGGAAATCAGCTCCCCCTTGGACATCCCTGCTACATTGGAAATGCCCAAAACCTTGGCTATCAGGTGCAAGCCACAAACATCCACCCCAGTCAGCCTCTCCTCCGTCACGTGGTACCGCTTACTCACAAAAACTCTAGCATCCTCCTCACTGGTTACTAACGGCACACCTTCAAATGACATCTCTCGCTCATCGTCAGTGCTAATGCACGACATACTGAAGTCCACAAAAAAATTCTCGAGACAAAAGTGTTAAACTTCCTATGCAAGCACTAATTACTAAATTAACTGGAGTCTCTTAAATGCTTTACTAATTGCCATACAAAAAAAAATATTCTTCAATATGCACGCTAAAATACAAACAAACAAATGTTGTACAACTCTGCAAAAATTTATACTGTTCACAAAATCCTAAGCAAGGTCGCCATTTGTTACGAACTGGCACTCGGGTACACAAGGGCTCTCAATCAGGACTCGAATACGGCTCGCTGCCACAACGGAAACACACGATCCCAACCCCTGAGTACTGCCAGCCAAACAAAAAACACCAATACCCTCCAGAGTTCAATCTGCTATAACGGGGTATACAAGAACTCGGTACTAGTGTTCAACAACAGACTAATAAAGAGACAGGAATTATCTAGTCTGGTCAACAATCAAACAATGAAGTAAAAAACAACAACACCAAAGAATAGTGTTGGCCGAAGCCGAAGTAATCCACCCTTGACTATGAACTTAAGAAGTCCTCCACCCTCTACTTCGGATCGGCACTATTACGTTACGTTAATTAATAGTCCTTAAGCATCGAGCAAGGAATCTTCTGAAAAAGTTAGATGCTTCTCGGATGCTCGTAAGAAGTACGTATCGGATTTTTGAACAGTAATTCAATAAGCAAAAACACTGGCAATTAAATACTATTAAAGGTTTAAATTGGCATAAGAATAATTAAAAGAATATGCAATAGTAAATGACAAACATTAAAAAGAAGTACTCCGCAAATGCAACGGCAATAGCCTACTCGGATTGTGCTCGTGGGCTACTAATCACTAAAGTAGCCAAGCTTGCAACACATGAAATCAATAGTGCATAAACAATATCATACATAAGGAAAGCTTCAATACTATTCTGTATCTACTAATCGAGTAAAGTCTAGCTGGGGTACTGTGGGCAAAAGGTAGCAGTGACTGAGCAAAAACGGCTCGTAGCCTAGCGAAGTCCTCACAACTGTTTAAAGTATTACGTTAAAACTAACAAGTGCACTTTGAGAAATCCAGATCCCTTGTATCTGGTTTTCTCCTGGCTCCTTAACAAAGTAAAAACAAACTGTTAATAAAATACAGGGTGGTTAGGCTCTTGCCCTCACGCACTGTAAATTATTAACTCAACACAGTCAGCCGCGAAGACAACCTAGGCTTCACTGAACCGAAACGAGTATGCAGGTTTATCGCTTAACCACTGCATCAAACAACAACTCATAACACAGAAAAGCCTCACCCCAATCTAGCATTACCTAGACCAGCAGAAAACAGGAATAATAATAATAACACACAGGGAAATGCATATACAAGTGCAACAAACATAAATCAATCCTATTCTAAGTTAACCCTTCCAAAATAGGCTATCTAATAGGCAAGTATCTCGTGAGAACTCAAGCGATAATACGTTGGCTGACTAGCTCTGCACCAACGGGACCATGGAAGTTAAACAGGCAGGGAAAAGAGGAGATAAGAATGTAAGGTAGTAGAGAAAGTTTCCATCAGTCAGAAGAATATATATAGTTAGCAAGGGAAATGAGAAGTCGCTCTGCCTAATGAGTTCTGATGAAAAAATGGCTAGACTTCCCTTTTTATACCCGGCCCTCTAGTGAGCCCAACGTGAACTACTAAGGACCGCCCACTGACAACCATTACGTAATTTCTCTCTCTCCTCTGGGATAGACAAAGGCTCCCCTAGCACTGAGGGGTGGGGGGGAGTGCTAGTGAGTTAGGCCCACCTCCCGCCTGGCGCACCCACTGACCCCCAACTGTGGCTGTTTCTCTTCCCATCATTACAAATAAGTTTTACACACAATACTTATAACTAATGATATAAAATAGAACTCGTTGACTCAGATGAAAACAAAATACATATTCATAATACTTATAGTACAACGGCTTACATGAACTAAGTTAGGAAACTCTACATAGACTACAGCCAAAGTTCCTGCCCTGACGATCCTAGCGAGAGTGGGGCATGACCAGGCGTTCTGTACAGCATGCTCACACTGGACATGCGTCACAGTACTCCTACTCTCCCTCTTATCTCAATACCCCTATTACTCCCTTTTCATCTCAATACCCCCCCCCCCCCTGCACCCCTTCTCATATCAATACCCCCTCCTACTCTCCCTCTCATCTCAATACCCCTCCTACTCTCCCTCTCATCTCAATACCCCTCCTACTCTCCCTCTCATCTCAATACCCCTCCCACTCTCCCTCTCATCTCAATACCCCTCCTACTCTCCCTCTCATCTCAATACCCCTCCTACTCTCCCTCTCATCTCAATACCCCTCCTACTCTCCCTCTCATCTCAATACCCCTCCTACTCTCCCTCTCATCTCAATACCCCTCCTACTCTCCCTCTCATCTCAATACCCCTCCTACTCTCCCTCTCATCTCAATACCCCTCCTACTCTCCTTCTCATATCAATACCCATCCTACTCTCCCTCTCATCTCAATACCCCTCCCACTCTCCCTCTCATCTCAATACCCAATAATAAGCCCAAATGGTGAATAAAGATATTTCAAACTGCCTGCTTGCTAAAAAATGTGCTAATGATAGATTAAAATCTTCACAAAATGACGAAGAACGGGTGAAATTTGTAGAGCAACGACGCAAAGCCAAAAAGTTAATTAAGCAGAGTAAAAAGACCTTAGAGTTACATATTGCGAATCAAAGTAAAACAAACCCGAAAGAATTCTATAGTTATATCAGAAAGAAAAAAGTAGTTACTTCAACTGTTGGACCGTTAGTCGATGAAAATGGAGAATACACCAAAGACGAAGTACAAATGAGTAATGCCCTCAATACCTTCTTTGCATCAGTTTTTACAACAGAAGACCTCAGTGATATCCCTACACCATCGCCGATTCAGATTGATAATTCAGATGTTCTAAGCAATATCACCGTTACAGAGAGAGAAGTATTGAATTGTTTAGATAAACTCAAGGTAAATAAAACGCCAGGACCTGATACAATCTCGCCTAGAGTTCTAAAGGAAGCTAAGGATGAGCTCTCCAAACCACTGACATTACTATTCAATAAATCCTTGCAGTCTGGAACTATGCCTGATCAGTGGAAGCTAGCCAACGTAACACCGATATTAAAAAAGGCAGCAAATCCCTACCCAGTAACTATCGTCCAATTAGCTTAACCTCAGTTGTTTGTAAAATGCTAGAAACGGTCATACGAGACAGACTCGTAAATCACTTAGAGGAAAATAACATACATAAAGATACTCAACACGGCTTTCGTAAAAAACGTTCCTGTTTAACAAACCTCTTAGACTTCTTCCACGATATCCTCAACCTCTACGATGAGAGTAAAGCTGTAGATATTATATACCTTGATTTTCAAAAGGCCTTTGACAAAGTTCCCCACAAACGTTTACTGCTAAAACTAAAAGCGCATGGAATACAAGACGGTGTGTTGAAATGGATAGAAAATTGGCTCAGCAACAGAAAGCAAAGGGTAGTCATAAACGGTAAGGCATCTAAATGGACCAATGTAAGTAGCGGGGTACCCCAGGGATCGGTACTAGGACCAATTCTCTTTCTAATTTACATCAACGACATAGATGAGGGTCTCACCTGTACAATCTCAAAATTTGCTGACGATACAAAAATTGCAAATAGCGTACTCTCAAAAGAACAAGTTGACGATATGCAACACAATCTAGATAAATTGTCATGTTGGGCCCAAATTTGGCAAATGAGTTTCAATGCGGATAAATGTAAAGTACTACATGTCGGATACCTAAATGAGAAAGCAAACTATTCGATGAATGGCACTCAGCTTAAGAATGTAAACAGAGAAACCGATCTGGGAGTAACAATATCGAGTGACCTAAAACCGAGTCAACAATGTTCAGAAGTTGTTAAGAAGGCAAACAAAATAATTGGCTTTATAGGCAGGTCATTTGAGCATAAATCCAAAGAAGTTATCCTAACCCTTTACAATTCCTTAATCCGCCCTCTTCTGGAATACTGCGTTCAATCCTGGTGCCCTTATTACCAAAAAGATATAAACAAGCTAGAACGAGTTCAACATAGAGTTACCAAAATTATACCTAGCCTAAAGAACAAACCATACGCAGAGCGTCTTAGAGAATTAAATCTATTTCCTTTAACCCAGCGCAGATTAAGAGGTGACTTAATTCAAGTGTTCAAAATCATCAAAGGCATCGACAATATGAACTGTAGTAAGTACTTCACTATCGACCAATCTAATTACACGCGGGGAAGCGGTTGCAAAATTATTGGTAAATCTTTTAACTCGCACGAATCTAAGAATTTCTTCTTCAATCGAGTTGTCAACTTGTGGAATGGGCTTCCCCGAAACGTTATAGACTGCATCACCGTTGATTCATTTAAACTCCGCCTAGACAAATATCTCTCATTAAACCCGCGACTGACTGCGTTTGTAAATGAATAACTTTATTTTATCCCCCCCTCAGTTACTAACCCATCTGTCCTCTACTAACTTCCTAATCCTGCCACGGACATTAGTTCCAGGGCAGTAATTCCCTTTCCAATGTTTTTACTCACTCTAAACCACTGTTTGGACACTTGACCCTCAGTGTTTTGGAGGACAAGCAACCTAGAAGGGTCACTAGACCTGTTGTTGCTTGATTTCCTTTGTACTCCTTCCTTTGTACCCCTCCTACTCTCCCTTTCATCTCAATATCCCTCCCACTCTTCCTCTCATCTCAATACCCCTCCCACTCTCCCTCTCATCTCAATACCCCTCCTACTCTCCCTCTCATCTCAATACCCCTCCTACTCTCCCTCTCATCTCAATACCCCTCCTACTCTCCCTCTCATCTCAATACCCGTCCCACTCTCCCTCTCATCTCAATACCCCTCCTACTCTCCCTCTCATCTCAATACCCCTCCTACTCTCCCTCTCATCTCAATACCCCTCCCACTCTCCCTCTCATCTCAATACCCCTCCTACTCTCCCTCTCATCTCAATACCCCTCCCACTCTCCCTCTCATCTCAATACCCCTCCTACTCTTCCTCTCATCTCAATACCCCTCCCACTCTCCCTCTCATCTCAATACCCCTCCTACTCTCCCTCTCATCTCAATACCCCTCCCACTCTCCCTCTCATCTCAATACCCGTCATACTCTCCCTCTCATCTCAATACCCCTTCTAGCCTCCCTCTCATCTCAATACCCCTCCTACTTTCCCTCTCATCGCAATACCCACTCCCACTCCCACTCTCCCTCTCAAATAAAGTCTTACAACGGAAGACCTTAGTAATATCCCTACAGCATCGCCGGTTCAGATAGAAAATTCTAACGTTCTAAGCAGTATCACCATTACAGAGAGAGAAGTTTTGAAATGTTTAGATAAACTCAAAGTAAATAAATCGGCCGGATCTGATAGGATCTCGCCTAGAGTTTTAAAGGAAGCTACATATGAGCTCTCTAAACCACTGACACTGCTCTTCAATAAATCCTTACAGTATGAACATATAATTATTTCATATCCAATAATAATGTACCTGTATTTACTGACCTTAATCTTGCGTCATCTATTTTCTGTGTAAATGACATAACGAAAATTGTCATGGACATTGATTTGTGTAGGTAAATAAAATGCATATTACTATTAATTTACAATTTAATACAGCCATAAACCAACTAATATTATAGTAAACATCAAGTCTATTATTTATTATTGATAGACAGGATATTGCACACGGAAATAAGCTCAGCAACATTGGAATTACATGGGCATATCACCTTTTGCTATATTTCGGTTAGATGTTGCCTTTGATATCGCTGGGAGTAGAAGTAGCCAATGCATTTATTATTATAACGCATCTTTAAGGCCAATCCCATCGTCTGAAAGTCACAGTGCCTATGCCCATCAAAGGAGGAAGTGGGTGGAAGGAATAAATCGGGGCTGTACCTGAGAGTCGCAGTGGGGTATAAGAAGAACCTTGATCAATGTTTGGCACTTTTATACCAAGGGCTGGCACTGAGAGTTGGGAGGAACCTTGGGAGATGGCGATTCTTTTGTACCAATGGATCGCATTAGAATCGGTGAGGGAGCTGGGGAGCTAAGTGATTCCATTACACAAAGGGGAGGCATTGGGATCTGTGAATTACCTGGGTATCTATGTGACTCGTTTGTAACAAGAGGTGGAATTGGAAACTGCGAGAGGCTTGGCCATATGTGTGATTCTA
Organism: Lithodes maja; assembly: GCA_037953745.1. Lineage (NCBI taxonomy): Eukaryota > Metazoa > Arthropoda > Malacostraca > Decapoda > Lithodidae > Lithodes > Lithodes maja. The sequence goes on along the minus strand of JBAKBP010013142.1, from coordinate 1,551 downwards.
CTTTACTAATCGGTGTTATTGGGAATTGCGAAGAAGCCGGTACAACTCGCTTTGACGCAGTTGTGTCTAGGAAAGGAATCAATATATGTGGCAGGGCGCTTTGGGTGCCGGATTTCTTGATGCGCAGGTCCCCGTCCTTCTGCCAGCGCCTGACCCACCTGCGGACCGTGGTGGGCGTAGTGTTCGTCCGTGAGGCTATGGCTCCCAGGGAGAGACCCTCAGCCCACAGGCGGATGAATCTCGTACGTTCGGTCATCACGGTTTTCCTAAATGGTCGGTGCCTCCTCATGGTTGAGACCTGTTAAGTGGTTATGAATAATATTTAACTTCATATGCCAGTGATTTTTGAAGGCATTGTATTTGCCCTTTCAAATGGATTACCTTTGTTTAACAGTTTAATCGTTTAATAATGTTATTACACGTCATGATCCTCAAGGGGTAAATAATATATGATAAGCATACATTCCAGTTCTGTAAAAAGACATTCATACCTCAAGATTTAAAGGGAGGCTTGTTTGTTTTCTGGACCCCCTTCTCCATATTGTTTAGCCTGATAAATGTTGAGATCTTACAACGTTGACTCGATTTTGGCGATTTTAAGACGGTTGGTGAGTTTAACACTTTCTATGCCATTTAGGTGTCGATTTTATCCTAGCGATCGATAGCGAACCTGTAGTTTAGGAGGGACAGGCCTTTGGTCGGGATTATTTTCTACCGAAATATGAACAAGTTTATCTTGACGGAGAGTCTTGGGGATAGTTTGTCAAGCTTGGTGACGGTCTTGGGAGGAAACAAAAGAAAATCACATATACTGTACATATACAAACAAATAAATACAAACCGGCAAGGAACTGGAGTTTTCGCAGAGAGGCTTCAGTCCTGACGTTCTTTTTGACTTACAGTGCGCTGGCTTAATAATCCAATAGGGTTGATAGTCTCTGAAGTCCTATTTTAACTAACTACAAACCTGCCCTTGACAGGATATACAGACGCTAGCCAACGTGGAGAGTGTTGGACGCGCAGGGTCAGACCACCACTGGCTCTGCTACTTCTAAACCACCTTATATATTGCCCTGTCTGACTCACCCATAGTCTCGTACAGTTAGCAGAATACCAGGTGCAAACATATTTCAGACTGAAATATCTGATACATGTGTCTGTTGTTATAAATAATGTTATTTTTGAATAAACGTTTGAATAAACGTTTGAATATACTGTATATATATATATATATATATATATATATATATATATATATATACCGTATATATATATATATATATATATATATATATATATATATATATATATATATATACCGTATATATATATATATATATATATATATATATATATATATATATATATATATACATATACATATACTGTATATATATATATATATATTTATCTATCTATTGCCTGACGCCGTGATCCCCGAAGGGGTGGCCACGAACGAACCGCCCCCATGCACCTCTGTCCCCGGTCAGTCGACGCCCCTCTTCCCAACCAGCACCGCCTTCATCCATATACTTCCTCACTCCATCCTCC
>JBAKBP010013141.1:0-64358 GCA_037953745.1 Lithodes maja | reverse complement strand
TCCCTTCCTCCAACCCCTTTATCTTCCGCAATCCTTTCCATTCTTCAGTTCAGTTCAGCATCTTCCTCTTTCTCAGTGACTGCAGATTGCAATGGGAACGGAACAAATGGAGACTCTGCTTCTGACTTACATATTCAGCCCGTAAACAAATATTTGTTTCGGCTTATTATCTTTTGCCTTTTATTTGTTATCTACAATTTCAATCTGACTATGATTTAAGGTATTACTTTAACCTAACCTGAACATTCCATGGTATGCTTTTCCATATATTATAATGGTGTTGGTATCTTCATTAGTTACTGATTTATTATTATCTAATATAACACTCTCTCCTACGAAATATATGTTTCTGCTTAATTTAAATATTTGACTCCCTTTATCCCCCCTCTCAGCAATACTCTTCTTGCTACCATACTCACATTCTTCCTCCTTCCTCTTTGCTCATGTGTTCACATTAATGTTTCGTACTCTAATCTTCCTCCAATTGTTTGCTCCCTTTCTGTACTGTTGTAGCAGTTAGAGACTCTATTGCCTTGATATTGACCCTTAATGAACTCACTGGCACCCAACTCGCACGTCTACATGGCATTCCGCAATGGGCAAGTTGTTTATTGAAGAGTTTGATTGAATATTCCCGATGCAAACTGCTGTGTCATATGTCAGAGTGGGTCTATTCAATACCAGATTATTTATCGTCTCACCAATAGACCCCTACCAACAAAATGACACAAGTGGCCGCTTCAGCAGATTGGCGCCGTTTTCCCGCCTTTGGGCCCTTTAAATGTCGACACTCTGGCTTTATCTATCACTGGGTAGCCTTCCAAGCAGAATGAATATGCGGTATGTTGACATTTCTATGCCTAACATACATTCCAGCATTGAATGCAGTTCCGTATTATTAATGGAAGTCATTGATGACCGAGGGCAACGTAGGTTAATAGTGTTAATGGAGCTTTTCTCGTCGGGAAGAGAAGGGTGGCTGATTACGACAATTCAGACTTTTGAGAATGTTGAATCTCCATATCTGCATTACATAGACATCTATTTGACTACCAAACGACATGGGTATTGGATACAGGTACATATAATATGGGTATTGGATACAGGGGTAGGCAGCCCCGCCCAGGGAAGTACTACCGCCAAGGTTACGGGAGACTCCGGGAATAGCCTGAATTCCATTTTCTCTCCCAGGCCTTGGTAGCTGGATACATATCTTTCTGCCTCACACATCAGGGGTATCAGGAAAACCCTCTTTAATATAACATACACATCCAACTTCACGACATTGCCCTACATTGGTATCCTCTATCCATAAAAACACTACTCTTCCCACTACATATCATACATGTAACACCATACACCTTACCCAATAATTATGGCAGTACAATTTTTAAGAGCAAACCTGGTGGTCCCTCGAATATCCACCGCCGGCAGGGTTGGGTCATTGACACAGGGCCCTCCCGGTCGTCATCATGCGACTGTGTCAAGAGCATTGCAACGTCCCAAAGCTTCTCGTCGGTGCAGCTTTTTCTTTAGCAATATAAGGGGACTTCACTCTAACATCAATTCTGTACACCAATTTCTTCAAGCAGAATCCCCTACTCTCCTTTTTTTGACAGAGACTCAAGTAACATCCACATCTGAAACGTCTAGATTTAATTTTCCAGGTTATCAACTGCTCCAAAATTTCAGACCTAAAGGAGGTGTATGTTGCTTCGCAAAATCTGAAATTGCCCTAGAGGAGGTTACTAGTTTCAATTGTCCCTATTTTGATTATTCTATATACAAATTAATTTCTGCTGGTAAATTTAAATACATATGTTGCATCTACCGTTCCCCAAATACTCCTCCAGAGCAAAGTCTTTTTGATTCTCTGTCCTCACAACTCAGTGTCCTCAACTTAAATGCTTCTTCTGAAATCACTGTGTTGGGTGATTTTAATGTCCATAATGTTGAATGGCTCACTCATTCAGCCAGGACTGATGATGCTGGTCTTGAATGTGAGCTATTTGCAGACTCATTATTTTAATCTCACTCAACTAGTCAACCAACCCACCCGTGTACCAGATAATCCTAATCATAATTCCCACCTACTGGACTTATTTTTAACAACCAATTCAGAAAATTATGATGTTACAGTGAGGTCCCCGCTTGGATCTTCTGATCACGGTCTGATACAGGCCACCTGTCTATCACCTACCACACCTTCCCACACTGAACCTGTTTTGGTGACTAAATGGCATTACGATAGGGCAGACTGGGAGAGTCTTCAAGGTTTCTTTATTGATATTCCCTGGACCTCTTTCTTTTCTAATGATGCACACTCCACCTTGAGCCACATAAAAGATTTTGTAAAATTGGAATGGAAACTTTTATTCCTCATCAAAAGTACAGTAAAAGATCTAATTCACCTAAATGGTTTGACCATAATTGTGCTAGAGTAACTGAACAAAAAGCAATAGCCTACAATGCATATACAAGATCAAAAACTCATGAAGCCTTTAATTACTTTAGAAACATCAGAAATCATGCCAAAACTGTATTAAACCTAACTAAATCAAACTTTCTCCACAAGCAGGCAAATAAACTTCTAAATAATCCAAATGATAACAAAATATTTTAGTCTACTCTTAACAGATTTAAATCCAACTTCACTACTGCTTCATCCATTCCACATTAAAATCTCCGACTGGCAATCTTGTAAGTGACCCACGAGGTAAAGCTAACCTTCTTGCGGATATTTTCTCCACCAACTCAACCTTAGATGAAATAAATCAAGATGTCCCTGTACTTAATTTTAATTCGCCTGAAATTCCCTCACTTAAGATCCACACCAGACATGTCAAAAACTATTTTGCAGAATCTCTCAGTAGATAAGGCTCCTGGTCCAGATGAAATTCCTCCAATAGTACTTAAGAATTGCTCCTTGGTGCTCGCTCCTGTACTGGCAAAATTTTTCCGTCTGTGTACTCATACCTCATGCTTCCCAGTACCCTGGAAAGAAGCAAACATCCATCCAGTTCCTAAAAAAGGTGCCTCTTCAGATCCATCAAACTACAGACCAATAGCTATAACTTCCACTCTTGGTAAAGTCTTTGAAATTATATTAAATAATCACATAATTAAGCATCTTGAGAATAATAAATTAATCAGTGATAGGCAATATGGTTTTAGACGATGTCGATCAACTGCAGACATGCTTTGCCTTCTTACGCATCAAATCAACCAAGCTACAGACCAACATGGTGAAACACATACAATAGCACTGGATATATCAAAGGCATTTGATAGAGTCTGGCATCAATCCTTATTGTCGAAGATGTCACACTACGGCCTTGCATCATTAGTTCCACTAATTTCTTCTTATCTTCATAACAGAAAAATTCGTGTAATGGTAGATGGCCTTTATTCTCAATTTCACTCAATAAATGCTGGTGTTCCCCAGGGATCAGTTTTGGCCCCAATTCTGTTCCTCATTCATATCAATGATCTCATATCTACCACTCATAATCCAATACATTCCTACGCAGATGACTCAACACTCCAGTTCCTTCACATTTACCAATTCTTTCACCCAACCCTATCTTATAAATTCAAAAATAAACACTGCAATTTCTCTGAACCAGGACCTTTCTAGAATTAATGGATGGGGACAAAAGAATCTAGTTTCCTTTAATGCACAGAAAACCAAATACATTCAATTTTCTAACCGACAGAATCTCACCGACTCCCATATATTTTTTAATGATTTAAATATTCCCACTTCCCCTAGTATTGACATTCTCGGTGTAACATTAACTACTAACTTGAGCTGGACATATTATGTTAGAAGCATTGCTAAGAATGCCTCTAAAAAACTGGGACTCCTGTACAGAGTTCGAGAATTCTTCACTGACGAGCAGTTGGCCGTGATATATAAAAGTCATGTGCGTTCTCAGATGGATTACTGTTCACCTCTGTGGGGTGGAAGTGGAGTGGTTGCATTGAGGCAGTTGGACAAAATTCAAAATAAAGCTATTAGATTAATCAATAACCCTGCAATCACACAGGACCTTCCTACATTATCCATACGAAGAAACGTTGCATCCCTTGCATTATTCTACAGATATTTTCACAGCAATTGTTCCGAGGAACTTGCTTCAATTGTGCCGCCTCTCCACATCTTTCCCCGTAGAACTAGGGCAGCTGAGAGCGCCCATGAATTTACACTTTCTCCTCCACAATGCAGAACTTCTGCTTATCAGAATTCATTTATCCCCAGAGCTACTACTCTTTGGAATTCACTTCCCTCGAATTGCTTTCCACAAACTTACAATCTACAAATGATTAAATCCAGTCGTTACAAACATTTTATGAATGGAGGATGCCTTTAGGCACATGGACCTTTTTGTTTTATCTGTGTTTTTCCTTCCTCCGTTCATTGTCTCTTTAAAAAAAAAAAAAAAAAAAAAAAAAAAAAAAGTACATATAATATGGGCATTGGATACAGGTACATTAATATGGGCATTGTATACAGGTACATATAATATGGGTATTGGATACAGGTACATATAATATGGGTATTGGATACAGGTACATATAATATGGGTATTGGATACAGGTACATATAATATGGGTATTGGATACAGGTACATATAATATGCACAACACATGATTATTGACAATACTAACATATTTTAGAGATTAAAATAATTAGTATGGAAATAGATGCCTGATTAACGAGAAGACCGATGTCGACTCTTGGTCGCTAACACCTACTTTACAACTCGAAAACACGGGATCTGTCTGTATTGTTGTTCGCCTCAATTACAGGCTACACAGACCCTGGCACAGCTTAGCGGTTGTTTTACACACACCCTATTTAACACTATTTGGTGCAACGTCTTGGGGGTTATTATGGTATTTTGTTTAATTATTATTGAGGTTTTTATTTGTTTTTAGCCATTTTCGAACAATATGTTTTTAGTTTACCCGATAGACTTGGAAAAACGCCTCTCCAAACCCCCTTCAAACTAAAAAACGTCCCCCAGACCCCCTACAAGCTAAATGTGTAAATTTTTCGGTAGAAAAATTTCCCGGCCAGAGGCCGGTTTTCTCCCAAATTACGGGCTCGCTATCGCTCTCCCAGCAAAAATCGACACCTTATTGGGTTGAAGCATCATATAATCGCCAAACTAATGCGATGAAACGTTTTAAAATTTCTAAGCTAATGGAGTAAAAAACTGGGAGGCTCCAAATTGGCCCGCGCTGCACCTAATAGGGTTATTATCCTTCGAGATAACGTTTACCTAACTGGCATCGACTACAAAATGTCGATATATAAGCGGATACAATTGTCTTGACTTAATTTCTACCTTCATTTCTTTCTATTCCACCTTCCCGACCAGGACTGATCCTAGGTGGGACATGTCAGCATTCCCGGGAAATTGAATCGTGCCTAATCCAGATAAGGTTCATAACAACGGTTTGGGGCATGAGAGGAAATTGAGGAGCGTGAAGAGACAACGGAATATAAGGCTTTAATATAATGTTCAATTTCTGCGATTTACCTAGACGATAGGTGATTTACATTATTTTAAATACCCTGATTAGTTAATGCTCACAGTTAGAAAAATAATGTATATTTTAGTATTAGATTTGTCTATGAGAGTGATTGAACACCTGTTTATAGTCATTGAACATTTAAATGTAGACTATGTTTAGCTGTATTCTGTAATTGATTAAATGTCGATACTTTTATTTATTTGATGTGTTTATGCAGGGGATTCTGTATGAACATTACATGATTATTTTTTCTGAAGTTGTGACTTTCATACGAAATCGTGTGTGTCTAATATGATTATGAGAAAGAAGGAGGGGGAGACTGATACATCGAACTTTCATTCATAATCCTCCCTCAGGACTTCCTGTTTGTCTTTTATCATTATTTGTGTGGCTATATGTAATGCTCTCTCTCTCTCTCTCTCTCCCCCCCCCCCCTCTCTCTCTCGCATCAAATATTCATGGAAGCATCCAACCCTCCAAAAAGCAGCCTCAAGAGACGTATACCATTGTACGAAAGAGTAATGTATACAGAGTTACACACAGGAAATGAACATCAAAGTAGAATGTTAGTAAACACTAAATATAATCCAGAAACATGTACTATTAACCAGTCACGTGCATAGTGCATACATACTTATACTAAAACAGAAACACTTATCCGCATAATTAATATTATCACCAGCAAATACGATGACACCAGAGAGAGAGAGAGAGTACAAAGGAAATCAAACAACAATAGGTCTAGCGACCCTCAAGACTGTTTACCCTCTGAAACACTGATGATCAAGTGTCCAAACAGTGGTTTAGAGTGGGTAAGTGATAATTAGTAGGGTAAGTACTGCCCTGGGACTTATGTCCGACAGTGTGGCAGGATTAGGATATGTTAGTAGGATTGAACGCAATATTCCTGAAGAGGCCGGACTAAGGAATTGTAAGGAATAAAGAGTTGGATAGTTCAGTGCATTTATTATTGATGAAAGAGTGTCTGGCAAGTCGAAGAACAGATTTGATTTGATTCCGGGTAGAAACATAGGAAGAATGAGATTCTTGAGTCTTTAGGTGTCGGTACCGTTTGAACGCTTCCTCCTTGTTGCGGACAGCAGTAGAATAATCGTGAGTAAACCAAAACAAAATTGCATTAGACTGAGAGAAAGAAAATGAAATGTATGCTTCCATGCCTGAGAGGATTACTTCGGTAATGCGTTCAGCACTCTCCGAGGGTCCTCGGCCACGATAGCAAAAGTCATTCCATGATAAATCAGAGAAGTACTGCCGAACAGCATCCCAGTCGGCAGCGCCAAAGTGCCACAAGCGCCGCCGATTGGGAGGATCGGGTGGCCGTACCGGAGAGATAGGACAGGTGACAGATTTTAGTTTATGGTCGGAGGAGCCCAAAGGAGAGAAAATATTTATAGTATAAGCAGAAGGGTTAGAGGCTAGAAATAAGTCAAGAATGTTGGGTCGATCTCAGAAGCGCTCCGCTCCAGGATACGGGTGGGTTGCTGGACTAACTGCTCTAGGTCGTTTAAGATAGAAAAGATGTACAGTAGGCTTGTTCACCAGGTTGGTCAGTGGAAACAGAGGAGAGCCATTGGTGGTGCCACCATTAGGACATATTAAGGAACACTCGCCCTCTAAAGATGTTTTTTTTTTTTTTTTATTCTGGTTGAAGGGCCGGAGGATCCGAAGACCCCTTTTCACCCTGCCGCGTAACCTATTTTACTGTCTGGCGAAACAGAGCCAAGGGGTGCGAGGAGATTGCCCAAACATCTCCACCAGCCGAGAATCGAACTCGTCCTCCCGGTTAGAAACCTAGCGCTCTACCAATGTTGTTACTGGTCACCCCTCCCTCTAAAGTAGTTGTACTGTATATATCAATCTAAAGTATATTTTACTGATTTACTATGGATAGATAAAAACATTAGAAAACAAATACTATAACAATTAATTATAGATGATATTATAATTAGTATCCCAATTTGATTGGATCAGTCTTCTACTTCTGTAATTATGGAACATGTAATTTATATACTGTATTATATGAATTTAACTAAGGAGTGGAGAACAAATAATTAATTGTAATGGAATTGTCAGTAGGGATAGGAACAAAGATCATAAGCATATAAACGCCTAACGCCTGGAAGACAAACCAAAATAGAGACATTATGACATGTATGTATACACACGACGCAAGGGTACACACACTGTCACTTACACTTGTTTATACGCACACACAAATACAACTATTACATGTGCATGTGTATGTTTGAGTAACAGAGAGAGAGATATTTACATAATACTGGTCGCGCTGATCTTACGACCCGTGTAAGGTGGCTAGGACTTCTAGTACGGATGACTTAACGCAGAGCAAGGGGAAGTGAAAGTAAAGGATAGTATAGTAGAAAACTGTCTCTTCACTCCCTTCGGCAAATAATCATACATGGAGACAATTGGAGGTATATAATGTTGCGTGGCTTGACCATCTCTAGTAGAAATTATAGAAACCCATCTAAAAGAATATTTAGTGTAATGAATTTACCTTTTTCTTACAAGTTCGGCAATTGAGAGAGAGAGAGAGAGAGAGAGAGAGAGAAGAGAGAGAGAGAGAGAGAGAGAGAAGAGAGAGAGAGAGAGAGAGAGAGAGAGAGACCAATATAAGGGTAATAAACACACCTATGTATATATATATATTTATTATATTCTATATGCCCAATCCCCACTTTTCCTTTTTCTTTTTTTTTGGGGGGGTGGCCGACTCAAGACAGAGCCAGACTTGGGACAACACAACAGAAAACAATGAACACACAAAACAAAACACCAATTCACATACATCTAGATCATCCAGGAGAAGACCAAGAGACCAGGACCAAGGTCCCTCCAGCACTTCCCCGGCCCCCGACCACCCGGAGAGGTTCCTATCTCTGCAGGCAGGCAGACATGCAGCAGAGCGAAACCACAAGCCCACCCACCACAATTCCAGGCGCACCCTTAATATAAACGGTCTCCCCGGGCCAGGCGCCTGATGGACTATTATCTAGTCCAACTTGTGCCCAACCCCTTCCCCCCAAATGACCAAGTGTGCACTCATCTATTCACAAGCATTCTCCATTCATTCCTGTTTTTTACCACCTCCCTTGCCTGATCTATAGTCATTCCTCTATCATCCAAAGCTCGTCTTACACAGTCTCTCCATTTCAATGGGGGTCTTCCTGCCTTTCTATCCGCCCTTGTATCTAACTCACATATCCTCTCTTTGTAAGCCTATCATCTTCCATTCGTTCAACATGACCATACCAGCTCAGCACCCTTCTGTCCACTCTGGCCGACAAATGTTCCTGCTGCCCCACTCTCCTACGTATCTCTTCATTCCTCATTCTGTCAATACGAGTAACTCCACACATACTCCCCAAGCAGCTCATCTCCATCACATCCAGCTTTCTTCTCTCCCTTTCCTTCAGAGCCCATGTCTCAGCCCCACACATCACTGTTGCCACAACAATTCCTTGATACATTGCACTTTTTACTTTCATTCCGAGATTTCTCATCTTCCACATACTTCCCATTGCTCCGAAAACCTTCCTTTCTTCACACACTCTCTGTTTTACCTCCATATCCATACCTCCACTCCTGCTTATCGTTCCTCCTAGATATTTAAAACTCTCAACTTGTTGTAATATTTCCCCAGCCAGCCGCGCATCTAGTTGCACACTACGATCACCCCTATTACACACCATTACTTTACTTTTATTGACATTCACCTTCAGTTTCCTCCTCCAACAAACGACACCAAACTCTTTGACTACCCGCTGCAGTTTCTCATCAGAATCCGCCACCAATTATGTGTCATCAGCAAACAGCAACTGATTCAACTGTCAATCTCTACCATTCTTTCCTACTAATCCCAATCCTCTTCCCATAGTTCTCATTTTCACCTCCCTCGCCACACCACCCATAAACATATTAAACAGCCATGGTGACATTACACAACCCTGTTGCAAACCTACATTTACCTCAAACCATTCACTCAACTCACCATTTCCTACTCTAACACACACTCTGCTCCCTTCATAAAAGCTCTAAACTGCTTTTAACAAATTTCCTCCAATTTCATAAATCCTTAACACCTTCCACAGTGCTTCGCGATCCACACGATTATAATTTTTTTTCTCCAAATCCATAAAAGCCCAAAATATCTCCTTATGCTTCTCTAAATACTTCTCGCATAACTGTCTTAATGCAAACTTCTGATCCACGCACCCTCTTCCCCTCCTAAAGCCGCACTGTTCTTCTCCTATTGCAACTTCCGTACACTTTATTATCCTCCATCAACATCCCGCCATACAGCTTTCCAACCACTGATGATAAACTAATACCTCTATAACTTGAACATTCCTGCCGATCTCCCTTCCCCTTGTACAACGGCACAATACATGCACTCTTCCAGTCTATTGGTACCATTGACACAACAAAGCACACATTGAAAAGTCTCACCAACCAATCTATCATCACATCTCCACCTTCTTGCATTCATTCCCTGCCACCTGGGTGGCCTGGGTAACCTATCTCCATCAACCACTGCTTCTCTTCCATCTCTTGCCTTTAGCAAAGATTCAAAATAATCGGCATATCTTTTCCTCACTTCAACTCCTTCTACAAGTAATTTTCCGTTTGCATCTTTCACAGACTCTTCCCTCTTATATATATATATATGTATATTATATACAGTATACTGTAAATTATATACAGTATATATATATATATATATATATATATATATATTAGGGTGGATGGGACTCGTTAGCCATGGTCGGCAACTCATCTAGGGGAGACAACCTTATACAAATCCGGGTGGATGGGACTAGTCAGCCTTGGTTGGCAACCTGTCTAGGGGAGTAAACCTGATACAAATCCGTACTGCTTACCTAAGGGTAAGGCAGGTTAGTGGATGGATTAGCCGAACACCACTGTAGAAAAATAGTGCTAACAAGATACACAGAGGGCTTCGGAGTCGGACGGATCCTGAATTGAGTGGTCAATCCTGTAAGTCTTTCACTAAACTGGCTCGGGTTGTCCCTCTCACAGGGAGTAGGTCCGCTTGGGGCCATTCTGTGTATGGCCACCCTCGTAAGGGGAGTAAGGCGTCCGGCAAATAGATATATATATATATATATATATATATATATATATATATATATATATATATATATATATATATATACATAGAGGAGAGAGGGAAGTATACAGAAGGAGGAGGGAAGACTACTGTGATTGATGCCAGAGGTAGGGAACGATAGTAGTTCATGTACGAGAATACCATTGAAAGTGACGAATAATTGTTTGAAAAACATACAAGATGTTGTTGCATTGTGGTAAAGATAATTATTTTCTTTCGAGATGATAGTCTTAGGCCATAAGTATCTACATTATTTCGTACCTTTCTATTGTAGTTAAAGCTAAAATGTAATTCTTTGATATGGTGCCAATTAGTGACTATCGGATAATATAGGGATGCTGTGGAGGGGCGGACTGAGATGGAAAGTATAAAACAAGAGTAAGTGTGTCTATGCAGTGACAAGTGTCTGTTTATAGAATCATGGTCTACCGTTGGCTTGATCATATATCAATCTAGCACCTACTCACTGAAGCTGAATAAAGATGTATTCTATACATAGTTCGTAAGAGCCTGACAAGGAGAACCATACTCTTCTAGCCATTGATCATAACATTATTTGACTATTTTGGGAGGTACTGCAACTGAATATCTCTGACTCCTTGACTCTTAAGATTCAAGAATATGGCAGATACTTGGGCATGAACAACAATCATAACAGACAATACAGAAGGAGTGCCAATCCTTTTGAAGATACAGCCAAATCACGTAACTTTGAACTTCAATCTTATTAATCTATATGTCCCACAAGAAGAGTGGACCAAGCACCAGCTACAGGAGAGAAGCCTCGCTAGCATACCTATCCCAAACAAAGATCATTGGCATTAATATATTTTACATTGTGAAATATATTATGTATGCTTTCAGGCAACTGGAGTCTATTTATTTATTTGGTTGTTCTATGCTAAAAATTTAAGTTTTAACATATCAATTATCCCTCTGAATTCAGCATTCCATTTCTAAGCATAATAAAAGTAATTATTTTCTAACGAAATATAATGAAGGGGTGCGTTATGATATACTTAAATGCTCGTAGATATTATTTGGCTTTTATTCTCAATATACACCATTTAAGAAGTTATAATGTAAATTCAATATTTGGTTCAGGCATATTGAATAGACATAATAATGCTTAATCATAATACAAACTCAAACTTCATTAAATGTAGTTTGATTTTAAGATAGGATAAATTTGAACGTTATTTTCTTCCGATATTACACATGCAAATAGAAGAAAAGAACGAAGAAGCAATAGGGATATCGAAATATAAATGTGTTGATATTGTAGTCCAGTGGAGAGACAAACATAAAAGATAAACAAAAATAGGGATCATAGAAACAGGAATCAAAGGACAAGGTAAAACGTGGAAATGAGAAACTCTACAAAAATGGAGGGACTGGAATTGAAAGGGGGAGTAAGAATTAAACAAGGGAAGAGGGAGGAGAAAAAGAACACTTGAAGAAGAAAGGACGAAAACATAGGTAGGTAGAAAAACACACAGGACAAAATAGGATAAGGAAAACAATTAACTGGATTGGTATGGAGAGAGCGAGAGAGAGAGAGAGAGAGAGAGAGAGAGAGTCATTACACTGAGAGAACAACAAATAACGGGCAGGGGTCGTGATATTGAATACAGGATCGATGTGAGCAATGAAACAATTTAGGGAACAGCTTTAGACTACTAACTATTGCAATCTGCTTACTCTTTCTCCCTACTCTATCTTTCTCTCCCCCCACCCCCTCTCTCTCTCTCCCTCTCTCTCTCTCTATGTATAAGTGCAGATACTTATATGCATGGTTCGCGCAGTTTGTCATTAATCCTTTGTATTGGAGACGGTTTTAAGCAAAGAATTACACTAATCTACGTTAATTTACAAAATTAATCACTCATCGATGGGTACACCCTAACGAATTCCACACAAGTGCACACTAACATCCTGTTTCACGTAGCCACATATATTGATGCTTGTACGTAAATACCTTCACATATGTTAATGCAAATAATCGTACGCATATGAATGTACAGCGCACGCGCGCACACACACATTCAGTATGAGTCACACTAAAATGTTTGCCAACTGTCCCTCTCGTCCTGCCTGTGTGAGTTGATTGCCACCGCAGGGCTCAATAAATGTACGGGGGAGTACGGTGCTGCAGTGGGGTGAGAGGAAAGTTACGGGAATATATGGGGAATGGGAAGGTTAGAATACGGAGGTGTACTGTACCGATAAGGGTGAATTGTATCTGTAGCGGTGTACGGGGGTTTGTGAATAGATAGTGTACTTGGGTGTGCGAATGTGTATGGTAGTGGGTGATGTGTAGATGTAGGGAGGTGAATGGTATTGTAACAAGTATAAATTTCATCTTTATTGGGCCTCCGATTAATTAATGATGGCGTCAAAGGAATAGAGAGCAGCTTTCGTGGGAATGAGGTGACTTACTACTGTAGGTGTATGACTATAAGAGGTGATTATTAACAACTTGTATCTGTAATAGACAGTGGCAGGTTATAACAGGGTTATATAGATAGAGGCATCCGTGTACATATAAGTGCAGAAACAGGTGTAAATGGTATCTTAGAGATACCTAGGATAGACGAGGTACCCGAGAGGAAAATGTTATTAACCCAGCGGCTGCATCAATCCTCTTGTGAGGTTTTACTGGTGGGCTGCGACGCTCCTTTCGGAACAAGATATATTAAATATGTACCAAAGCATTCCCCATACCAAAAACAAGTGTGACTGTCAGGGCTATAGGGGTGAAAATCCAATGACATTTACTGTCCCTCATCTTTGCCTCTGCACTGCTCCACCCATTGCCTCATCACCCGACCAATACTCCCATAAGTACAGCCGCTATCTATACTATCTCTCATCTTTGCCTCTGCACTGCTCCACCCATTGCCTCATCACCCGACCAATACTCCCATAAGTACAGCCGCTATCTATACTATCTATACTATCTCTCATCTTTGCCTCTGCACTGCTCCACCCATTGCCTCATCACCCGACCAATACTCCCATAAGTACAGCCGCTATCTATACTATCTATACTATCTCTCATCTTTGCCTCTGCACTGCTCCACCCATTGCCTCATCACCCGACCAATACTCCCATAAGTACAGCCGCTCGTTGCCGTTTTGTGTGCCACATTTTCAACTATGGACCACTGTAACACCTCAACCAGGCATCTTTTGGGTATTCATATTATATATATATATATATATATATATGGTTGACTGCGCGCTTGCATTTCCTACACGGTGATGTGGCTTTTGTCGAATTTTGGAAGAGTTGCCAAATCGGCGTAGATCTAGCACAGGGCAATGGTGAGTCCTAGGGGTGTCTAGCATTTCACATATTGTAATGGGAAAATTATTAACATAGATCAGAATACTTTATATATCCATTCAAGTAAGTGCAGGTGTATACTCAACACAGTATAACCATCAACAACAATAGTAAATCAAAATAGTAAGTAAATATTATAAACACTTAAAAACAGAAATCAATATATTATATGAAAAATCAAAAGAAACTGTACTTGAAGCATAACAAAAAAATGTGTGTTATGAAACTATATATACAGTCAGCCATACACATATACTGTAGATTACAAGATTAAAATATATTACAAGATTAATGTACAAACATACATAATATATATATAATATATATATATATATATATATATATATATATATATATACTGTATATATATATATATATATATATATATATATTTATATTAAAGCGGTTGCAACACATTTGCTCATTTCCCATGTATTGTATACATGGGAGACTAACACAGATATATCTTCTTTCGTCCGTTGGTATATAAACAATAAGCTTTACTCATCAACATTTGTTATAATATGATGCAGGAACAGCCTGTAGTGGATAATGAGGATATTGTAGTAGATCTTGGTACAAAGCTTTCAGCGGAAGAGGAGGAATGGGGAGGAAGAAAGTAACAGGCCTGCCAGACGTACAATATTGTTTAAAAATCTTGCTGTACTAAGACCATAGGCTGTTACAAGCATCATTATACAACAAACGTTGATAAAGGTGGTTTATAGCTTCCATACTAACCAAAAATGATGAGGTATCTTTGTTTGTTTTCCATGTATGTATTAAAGTAGAAGTGCCACTTTCGCGTTATAGAAATTAAATGCCATATCCATTATCCAATTCTATGAATTCTATTTTTCTCTTCACAATTGACTATTAAAGGCATTATAAAAATATTTGTTTAACATGTTATATTATTATAACTGAACATTGAACAGGAAAACTGCATACGCACAGTAGAATGTGCATCAATCTATCAGTTAACTTAGGACAATTATTAGCATAATTTGATTGATCTAATGCCTTGATATTTTGTATAATTATTTATCTGGAAGTTGGCCGGTACACGTTTTGAAAATTGAATTGACCTTTCCTCTGACAGTTGACCCTAACCTCAATATTCTTCAAAATTATATATATATTAGATCAGGTATGTATATACATATACCAGGTGTATATATATAGATTGGGTATGTATATACAGTATATATACCGGGTATATGGGCTTATATATAGTACACCCAACGCAACAATTTTTGTTTGCCATTAAATGTTAAATATTTGTAAACATTAAACTTTCACTAGGATTATATAGATTTGTTCTTGATCATTCTATTAAAAAATCAAGGAGAAATTTATTTCATTTGACCTTTATGGTATTAGTGTGAAAAATTACTATTGCAATTTGCATGTAAAGGCCAACCATCTCAGCACATTCGTGAAATGTTAAATAATAATACAAAGTTAATGGATTAACCTTAACATTTGACTTTGACCTTTGAGTAATAAAATTATAGTTTGTGATTTCTTTACTTCTGCATTCAATATATATATATATATATATATATATATATATATATATATATATATATATACAGTATATACTGTATACGCTTGGTGAGAATCCATAGCTTTGTTGACCATTTTTTATTTTACCAACCATTTACCTTGAAATATACTGTATATGTGGAATTTGTTTTATAATATATCTATATACAGTATATATAAAAGATCTAGGAGTGAAATTCCAATTATTTCTAACACCAGTTTCAAAAACTGAATTCTGACATTGACCTGTGACATTGACCTGTGACATTGACCTTTAACCTTGGTCTAGCGGCGCCGGACTTAAGTCGGTCTAGAGAAGAAAGGACTATGTGGCGGGGACCGACTTCAGGCGGTGTGCAATTTTGAGCAATAGTAGTCTCTGAGAGAGAGACGAGCGGTGGGAGAAGCGTAGGTCGGCTCTGACCGTTCGGCACGGGTCCCGCGCGGCAACTGCCGTCCCCTCCACACTCACTGCCTCCCCAGACAGGGAATTATGTAAGGAAATTACCGTATTTTAGGGATTTTTCCTTCGTCTTGCACGATCATTGAAAGAGAACGCGTGGTCGTAGAAGGATAGTTCTGGTGTTATTGGAAAGCTCAATTATCGCCCTTTCAGGGATACATAATTGTATTACGCTCTGGCTCTTGTTTATGCATGAAAAAGAGCACGGAAACAAGGTCGTTTAGGGTAAAACCACCCGCTTGGCGGGTAGTAGAAGTTACTGACGGGCCCGCTCGTAAGGCGTTAAGATAGGATAAATTATTATTGCATGAAAATTTCATTGAGAAATCAAGTATGTATGTATGTACAGTATGTATGTATGTATGCATGTATAATCTAAAAACTGCTACATCTATCCAATGTAACAATCATACTCAATATGTTACATCAATTTGTCTTTCATATTATTTCCAACTTATCCGTCATATCTAATTTTCAATTACAGTTCGCAGAGACCTCAATCTCCTATTTCCCGATGTGTAAGCTTGCATGGAACACTGTATGGAACATAGTAAGTCTTCTAACTCATTCTTATTGCATTTGTGTTCTTTTCTTACTTAGAGATTCCTATTTGGGGTATGCTCATCTCTTTCCCCCAAAAGTTTGTCAGTGGAGTTTTGAATCACGCTGTACATATATATATATATATATATATATATATATATATATATATATATAGTTATATACCGTTTATATAATAATACCATTATATAACATCTCTTTCCCCAAAAAGGTTTGGCAGTAGAGTTTTGAATCATCCTGTATATATATATATATATATATATATATATATATATATATATATATATATATATATACACAATATATATACTGTATAATTATATAATAATAATACCATTATATAACAAATTAGTACAACCTCTTTTGGAGTACTGAGAACAATTTTGGTCGCCATACTATACGAAACAGATGATAAATTGTAAAGAGTTCCGATAATGGTAAAAACATGTATACCAAAGTTGAGAAATTAACCACATAAGGAATTTTTTAGAGTTAAACTTCTTTAACTAGGGAAAGGCGAGGTTCCTCATAAGAGGTTTGGTGGGTGAAGGCAATATGACATGACGCGATTTTGAGCCGATTAGGGATACTTTAAAGCCTTTGTTACTATCAGGGGTATTTAGAAACCTTTAGTTTAGTTACTTCAACCTCTGCAGTTGTCTTTGAGTTAGCTGTGGGCAGAAAACTAATTTTGGAGAGGTAATTATAAGAGTGAGAACTCTATTTCTTATTGCTAATCTGGCAACCTCTGCATCATATGAGTCTGAAGGGGTTAAGAGCCAAAGCATAATAAAAACTTTCAAAACACCTTACTGGCACTCAAAACAAAGCAATATGTGATTAGGCGAGATAATTGCCATCACTCCCCCACATGTGTCCAACCCTCCAACCCCTTAATTATCTGGCATTTTCCCTATTATTTCCAATATTTATCGAGTATTTTCGTGCGAGGATGGCTGAGAGTGAGGGTGGAGGATAGGGGATTCTTGCTCCAACCCTCTAGCAAGTCTGAGACATCCCCTAATCTCTCAGGAGCATACGAGGCATGAGAGAGGGAGGAGGTACGTTTCTCGCCAGTCCGGGTCAGATTACGACCGTGAGGCTAAAATATAAATTTTTCACCAGCCATTTTTTGTTTTTCTATACCCAGTTTGTACCTCTGGATATAAGCTTATAGACTGTATATTCAACCGCTCAACACGGTGAAGCCAAAAGGTCTTATTCCAGTCAGTGAATGAGACATTGAGATAGTTTGAGCGCTTCAACCGGCTTGTTCGTGGCCTTACCATCTTAGATCACGACGCCTGATCCAGTCCCTTGTGGCCCTGAGGCAACTTCTGACCCCTCAGAGCTGCTTCGCCACTATCTTACCGCCTCATTCACGGTTTCGGACCCTCTCTTTCCCAAACGCCACCTATTGAGCTCTTAACTCACTAGGCACTGCCCTCATTAGCATATTTTGAATATTGAAATATTCATTCAATGCTAATTTATGGGAGACAGCGAGGGTATTTTATATGGCGTGTCGGTGGGCTTTGTGGTAGTACACTGATACGAAGTACAGCAAAAATTCCATCCCAATAATATCTTCCCATTGATACATTGGGATTCGAACCGGGGATCTTAGGATTACCAATCCAGTGGCAAGACCACTACACCACATCACCCCACTTATTTCATTGCTTTTCAATGTTCATATGAAAAGTAAAATAGGCACATATGGAGAAGTAAATGTTATATATGGTAAATATGACTATTTTCGTAAACAAATAAGCAAATACCTTCGCCTGGCAGGTTAATCTGACAAAGCGCAGCATGAAGGGATATTTAATTGAAGTACATAATATTCTCAAGGGCTTTTATAATCTAGATGCCCATATGCATTTCACAGTTGACCATGGAAACTATACGAGGGGAAATGGTTTCATGATTGCTCAACAACATTTCTGGTAAGACATCTATTGTGCTCAATTGCATTGAGAAAGTTTAGAAAAATGTACCACATGATATTACATTTCAACCCACACCAAGTTCATTTATAGCTGAATAAGTGAAGTGAATTAAGTTTGCAAATATGTCTGCTACATCTCTTTTACTCCAGTTATATTTCAAATATGTATTAATGATCTTAACTGTACCATCAAGCCTAGCTGCTCCTATGCCAATGTCTCTACCTTACACTATCTAAACAGTTGTCCATAGCGACCCTCCATGCACTCAGCACAAATAGCCGACTAAAATATTTGTGTCAGAGGGAAGAAGTTGAATTCATCAACCAGCCTACTCTGTTCCGCAAGGATGGCACTCATCTAAACCCTGTGGGTTCAGCACACATGGGTCGTCTCCTACACGAAGCAGTCCGCAGCCATGGATCAAAAAACGCCATCCGAGAAGAAGCAGCAGTGACATAAATCATCCAATGCCAAGAAAAAAAACAGAGGCAACCGAGGACCACCAGCGATAAGGACCGAAGACAGCGAGGACCAAGACAGCCATGAACATAAATGTAGATCCGACAAGAACCAAAAATATTATTAAAGAGCGTTCCGTGAGTTCTAAAATAACAAATTTAAAGGTTTTCTATGCAAACACTCTTAGCATACGCAATAAATTTTCAGATTTAGAGGAGCTAGTGTTTACAGAAAATTATGATGTGATTGGCATAACAGAATCTTGGCTCAATACAGAAGATAGAGACTTTTTAGCAGAGTATTCACTTCCCGGTTATGTAATGTTTGAGAAAAGCCGAATAAATCGAAATGGAGGTGGCGTTTTACTTTATATCAAAGAAAGTCTTAACGCTACCCTTTTGTCAAAACCTCAAATTGTGAACGTCGACGCATCTTTTGTGCTAATAAAGAATAATAAAGGTACAAAAATAATACTTGCATTAATATACAGACCTCCAGCTCAATCAGTGCAAACTGACCGAGAAAGTTACGAACAAATTGCAGATGCAAGTAACTCACAAGATACCGTAATTTTTGGCGATTTTAATTTACCCGTGACCAAGTGGGGCGATACTCTTACTTCACACTCCGGACATGACTTGTATACGAACTTGCAAGAGAGTTCGCTTTATCAATTTGTTCGAACGCCGACCCGTGGTAATAACGTTCTTGACATTGTACTTGCAACAAAAGAAGAATTAATAGAGAATTTGAATGTTGGTGATGAATTCAGTAACATCGACCATCGCACGATAACTTTCACTTTAAAGTTTACTAGTAACGAACCAAATAGTAGCATCGAAAAAGTCCCTAATTTCAAGAAAGCAAACTTCCATAAACTTAGAGCTATGTTTAAAGAAACTGACTGGAGCTTTTTAATTAACAATTTCGACATAATACATCTTGGAAGTTATTCGAAACCACTTACCTAAAAGCAGTGGAAGACTGCATACCATCGAAAATACGGCGTCCAGGCCATAATAATAAGCCCAAATGGTGGAATAAAGATATTTCAAACAGCCTGCTTGCTAAAAAATTTGCTAATGATAGATTAAAATCCTCACAAAATGACGAAGAACGGGTGAAATTTGTAGAGCTACGACGCAAAGCCAAAAAGTTAATTAAGCAAAGTAAAAAGACCTTAGAGTTACATATTGCGAATCAAAGTAAAACAAACTAGAAAGAATTCTATAGTTATATCAGAAAGAAAAAAGTAGTTACTTCAACTGTTGGACCGTTAGTCGATGAAAATGGAGAATACACCAAAGACCAAGTACAAATGAGTAATGCCCTCAATACCTTCATTGCATCAGTTTTTACAACAGAAGACCTCAGTGATATCCCTACACCATCGCCAATTCAGATTGATAATTCAGATGATCTAAGCAATATCACCGTTACAGAGAGAGAAGTATTGAATTGTTTAGATAAACTCACGGTAAATAAAACACCTGGACCGGATACAATCTCACCTAGAGTTCTAAAGGAAGCTAAGGATGAGCTCTCCAAACCACTGACATTACTATTCAATAAATCCTTGCAGTCTGGAACTATGCCTGATCAGTGGAAGCTAGCCAACGTAACACCGATATTAAAAAAAGGCAGCAAATCCCTACCCAGTAACTATCGTCCAATTAGCTTAACCTCAGTTGTATGTAAAATGCTAGAAACGGTCATACGAGACACTCGTAAATCACTTAGAGGAAAATAACATACTTAAAGATACTCAACACTGCTTTCGTAAAAAACGTTCCTGTTTAACAAACCTCTTAGACTTCTTCCACGATATCCTCAACCTCTACGATGAGAGTAAAGCTGTAGATATTATATACCTTGATTTTCAAAGTTCCCCACAAACGTTTACTGCTAAAACTAAACGCGCATGGAATACAAGACGGTGTGTTGAAATGGATAGAAAATTGGCTCAGCGACAGAAAGCAAAGAGTAGTCATAAACGGTAAGGCATCTAAATGGACCAATGTAAGTAGCGGGGTACCCCAGGGATCGGTATTAGGACCAATTCTCTTTCTAATTTACATCAATGACATAGATGAGGGTCTCACCTGTACAATCTCAAAATTTGCTGACGATACAAAAATTGCAAATAGCGTACTCTCAAAAGAACAAGTTGACGATATGCAACACAATCTAGATAAATTGTCATGTTGGGCCCAAATTTGGCAAATGAGTTTCAATGCGGATAAATGTAAAGTACTACATATCGGATACCTAAACGAGAAATCAAACTATTCGATGAATGGCACTCTGCTTAAGAATGTAAACAGAGAAACCGATCTGGGAGTAACAATATCGAGTAACCTAAATCCGAGTCAACAATGTTCAGAAGTTGTTAAGAAGGCAAACAAAATAATTGGCTTTATAGGCAGGTCATTTGAGCATAAATCCAAAGAAGTTATCCTAACCCTTTACAATTCCTTAGTCCGCCCTCTTCTGGAATACTGCGTTCAATCCTGGTGCCCTTATTACCAAAAAGATATAAACAAGCTAGAACGAGTTCAACGTAGAGTTACCAAAATGATACCCAGCCTAAAGAACAAACCATACGAAGAGCGTCTTAGAGAATTAAATCTATTTCCTTTAACCCAGCGCAGATTAAGAGGTGACTTAATTCAAGTGTTCAAAATCATCAAAGGCATCGACAATATTAACTGTAGTAAGTACTTCACTATCGACCAATCTAATTACACGCGGGGAAACGGTTGCAAAATTATTGGTAAATCTTTTAACTCACACGAATCTAAGAATTTCTTCTTAAATCGAGTTGTCAACTTGTGGAATGGGCTTCCCCGAAACGTTATAGACTGCATCACTGTCGATTCACTTAAACTCCGCCTAGACAAATATCTCGCATCAAACCCGCGACTGACTGCGTTTGTAAATGAATAACTTTATTTTATCCCCCCCTCAGTTACTAACCCATCTGTCCCCTACTAACTTCCTAATCCTGCCACGGATATTAGTTCCAGGGCAGTAATTCCCTTTCCAATGTTCCCTTACCCACTCTAAACCACTGTTTGGACACTTGATCCTCAGTGTTTTGGAGGACAAGCAACCTAGAAGGGTCACTAGATCTGTTTTTGCTTGATTTCCTTTGTACTCCTTTGTACTTCAAAACTTATGTTAGAGGCAAATAGCACATCTACCACAATTATGTTCAATTGAGGCAGAGATAACCTTGTTTTCTTTATTTCTGCATTGGTACTTCTATTCATTATATATATATATATATATATATATATATATATATATATATATATATATAATTACATACTGTATATATATATATATATATTATATATATATATATATATATATATATATATATATATATATATATATATATAAGGTTTCGAGGAGAGGCTGGGGGAAAACAGATGCTCAAAATTTAGCCTAGCCCACCGCACTGGCAAAAAGACAACGCCGTAGCAAAAAGGCACCAATGCTGTAGACCTGCACCCAACACTGCCCACCGCACTTAACCAATCCTGCAAGAGACACGCTCTTAATATCTGACTGAACACTAAGACACGCAGGTTCTCTAGTCAATAGTGCGTGTAGAATGCCTGAAAACTTCTAAGGGTATTATGAACTGCACATAAATGATACACCAGAACACTGCCAGACTCCCAGACACTTCATAGTATGCCCAATCGCTTAGGAATTAGGAATAATATAAAGCAGAAACATGGGGGAAGTCTGAAGCCCTATCCTAAGACATGAAACACAAGAGTTGGCATTCCAGTAGGTTGTGATATGCTACCCTTGAGCATACCTCCAAGCCACTGTGAATGTCAACTTCAATAATAAAGGATCAATGTATGTAATAATAATATGCAATGCAGTTAAACAATGGGAAAGAAATGCAAGGAAAACAGTGTCGAAGCTTATAGACTAAGATTGCCAAAGAAGAAACAAAAGAATTATGCAGTATCCAAAGGAAAAATCAAGAAGCAAGCCAACAACGTCAGACAATGATGTTGTCACAGCGAGAGGCGAGACTGCAGTGGAGTCCTGCAGCGGCGAGAGTTGAGCCAGGGGCCTCGCATGGCGAGGAAGGGCTCCAGGCGTCGCAAGAATAGTTTTAGTATCAATTAAAGTGTGCAATTATTTATCTCCCAAACTGGTGGGTAATAACGGACCAACCATGTCAACTATAACAAGCCAATGGCGGTTCAACTGCAGGTGTAGGAATCAAAGGTGCCACGGGTATTCCTGGGTGGGGTTCTCCAACTACCTTACCAATATGACACATCAAAAAAGAAGCCACAGATGCATGCAGATTAGGCCACCAAAAATGAGAATGTAGCCTATCAGTAGTCTCACATACCCCCAAATGACCCGCCAGTGGTGCCACCTGCGTTAGCCTAACCAGCCCTTCCCTGAACTGGGCAGGCACCACGAACTGCTCCTCCCCCAAACCTGATTTCGTATCCGGCTTCCACTGTCGATACAACAATGCCCCCTTTACAACAAATTTCTCTGCTTTACCGTTCTTCCCACCAGTCGTACCAACCTTCTTAAACAGGAGGCCCAGACTGGGGTCCTCTTGCTGCAACTTGCTCAGTTTGTTTCTAGGTAACTCCATCAAGGCAGTTACCTCTGACCTCTCAAAAATATCAGAAGGTTGAGTCGGTTTCACTATGTCAGACTCCTCGTCCGGCACTAGGTCACCTCTACTTATCTCGGTAGCCTCACTGGGGTCAGCCAAGCCCACAGTTCCCTCCGGACCATTGTCATCTAGTAGTGCATCATGGGATGGCCCGCACTCATGGCTGTCGGCCCCCACATCCACTAAATCATCCACCTGTTGTGCCACTGATTGGGTCACTGCACCAACAGGGTAGATAGAGTCCATGTTATCTTCTTGCAAACAACCACCACCAGGGGCCACAAAAGCAGCCTCAGCGACGACTATGGGAGGCGGGAAAAGTACATCCCCTGCCAAGTCAGTCCCGAGCAAAAATTTCACCTCCTCAACTGGCAGAGTGTCCACCATGGCCACTTTACACTCGGCAATCAAAAGTGGGCACTCTAGGGTCACCGGGAATAAATCACAGAATTGTTCACTGTTGATTCCCCTGCACATTACAAACTCTCCCATGCTAATAGGTCCCCCTGTCAGGTTGTGACACATGGATTGTTGCGCACTAGTATCCCTAAACACCTTGACAGGGTAAGTCTGCTCCCCAACCCCTACAAATCCATTATGTATGAATGGCCGACACCAATCAGGGGAAGTCTGGTTATGCTCAGATGGCGATACCATCTGGGGCGGCAAAGTGCTTACTACTCTGCTTCGCGCTGGCCAACACTGCCCCCCAAATTCACCAGTACCTGGCTTGCCTTTCACAGGCACCTCCCCTAATGTCGCCACCAACTGGACAGCCTTGGGTTCCTGGGTATCCTTCCATTTAGCACACTGAGGTTTAATATGACCCACTTGCTTGCAAAATAACATCTCACTTCCATAGGAGCTCGCTGGTTGTCAGCCTCGGTATAATGTTGTGTCTTATTTGTGGTACCTTTGGATGATTGATGGGCGAGC
Source organism: Lithodes maja (assembly GCA_037953745.1). Classification (NCBI taxonomy): domain Eukaryota; kingdom Metazoa; phylum Arthropoda; class Malacostraca; order Decapoda; family Lithodidae; genus Lithodes; species Lithodes maja. The sequence goes on along the minus strand of JBAKBP010013141.1, from coordinate 39,704 downwards.
TGATACTGTGGCTGCTTGGTGCACATATCGGTCTCTTCTGTCACCAATGCTTCCCATGCACGTGCCACGCTGGGCTAGTGCAAAGTCATCAGCCCAAACTGCTGCTTCCCTTATTGATTTAAACCGCTTTTCTTTTAATTTTGCCTCAATGTCCTTTTCAACTATGCTGGTAAACTGCTCATCAGCCAAACCTCACAGGCCGCCTGAAAAGTACCAGCCGACTTTGAATGCAGCCACTTGGCTAGAGTATCGTGCAGGTACCTGGCACATTCCACGTGCGAATCCCCCTGCCGCTTCCGAGCCCCCCTGAAGGCCAACCTGTAAGCCTCAGGATGCAGCTCGTAGGCTTTTAACACAGCCTCTTTAAGTACATCATACTCTAGCTCCTGCATTTCTAGGCGATCGTATGCATCAAGAGCCTTGCCTTTTAAAACATTAGACACCAACACTGCCCAGCATTGCCTCGGCCACTGATACTCGTGGGCCTCCTTCTCAAAACGCAAGAACCACTCCGTGACCTTGAGTTCATCGAAGGCCGGCACGAGTTTCAGCCGTCGAGACAACAGCACCTCTTCTGCCTCCTCCTTAGATGTATGACCAGCACTATTCCCTAGTCGTCTTTGCCCACTAGTTTCCAACTTAGTCTTCTCCAAATCTACCTCCATCCTCCTCAACTCAATCTTTCTATCTTTCTGCCTGTCTTCTCTATCTCTTTGTCTCTCTCTCTCTGCCTGTATTCTCTTCTCCTCTATCTCTCTAGCTCTCTGTCTATCTTCCATCTCCATTCTCTTGAGCTGCAGCTCAACCTCTGGACTCCTTCTCGACCCTATCGGGGTTATAGGAGGAAACTGGGCATAAGGGGGAACATTGTGCTGAGCAGCCACCGTATGAGTGGCATTGAAATGCTGGGGTGTGGCCAATGACACATGGGGGGAAGAAGAGAGATACTGAGGATTGCTAGCATAACTTGAAACAAAGGTACTGGCCATAGGGGCCTGAACATAGCACTGTGAAAATGAAGGGGCCGTACTGATAAGGTTAAATGCTGACGGTGGAGGCGTGGTGGCAGGTGCTGTAGTAATAGTAGGAGACTGCCGTCATACAGTATCACCTTGCTCTGGAGTTGTTGCTCCAACTCCGGTCCCCAGTAGAATGGTAGCTAGCCTGACTGATAGGACGCTGTGGCACATGCTGGACGGCGCCATCATCCACAACACGAGTACTAGTTTCCTGTAGACCATTCTGCTGTGCAACTAGCTTAAACACCTCTTGAACTAACTCTGCCTTAGCCATACCACTGCATCTCCAACATCTTAATTCATCACTACTCCTGCCAGCAACCACTTCTTGACTAGGTTGGGTTCTAATTAAATGCCAAACGTCCTCCCTCCCCACAATATGAACAGGAATGTAATCAACATGCGACATCTTAGCAATAGTTGTGGACACGGGTTAATGAAATAAGAGTACTATGTCTGTAGACTTTCAACTGCAAGAAAAATTACTAACAATCTAAATATAATTGCTTCACACCACAAGAACTCTATACCATCACACTATCCTGGCATGAGGTCGCCACTGTTACGAGGGGAGGCTGGGGGAAAACAGATGCTCAAATAGCCAAGCCCACCGCACTGGCAAAAAGACAAGGCCATTGCAAAAAGTCACCAATGCTGTAGACCTGCACCCAACACTGCCCACCGCACTTAACCAACCCTGCAACAGACACGCTCTTAATATCCGACTCAACACTAAGACACGCAGGTTCTTTAGTCAATAGTATTTGTAGTATGCCTGAGAACTTCTAAGGGTATTATGAACTGCACATAAATGATACACCAAAACACTGCCAGACTCTCAGACACTTCATAGTATGCCCAATCACTTAGGAATTAGGAATAATATAAAGCAGAAAGATGGGGGAAGTCTGAAGCCCTATCCCAAGACATGAAACACAAGAGTTGGCATTCCAGTAGCCAGTAGGTTGTGATATGCTACCCTAGAGCATACCTCCAAGCCACTGTGAATGTCAACTTCAATAATAAAGGATCAATACATGTAATAATAATATGCAGTGCAGTTAAACAATGGGAAAGAAATGCAAGGAAAACAGTGTCGAAGCTTATAGACTAAGATTGCCAAAGAAGAAAGGAATGCAGTGATTAATATTAAACTAAAGATGTTGAAACAAAAACAATATGCTCAATATGACTCCAGCCCCTGCTATACTTCAATTAAACAACGAAACAAAAGAAATATGCGGTATCCAAAAGGAAAATCAAGAAGCAAGCCAACGTCAGACAATGATGTTGTCACAGCGAGAGGCGAGACTGGAGTGGAGTCCTGCAGCGGCGAGAATCGAACCAGGGGCCTCGCATGGCGAGGAAGGGCTCCAGGCGTCGCAAGAATACTTAATTATCTCAGGCAGCCTGTGCTCTCATTAACAACAAAAGTAATCAAATAAATTTGAGTCATCATTGTGTGAACTTATGATAAACTGCATTAATCACACAAGACTAAATAAACTAACTAATTCATAGGGCTGACCTGACGGCAACACAAGACTACAGGCACCATCCTGCCAGCCACGAGGGAAGATAGGCAGAGGGACACCAAGCTACTAGCCTCTGTCAAGGCCCCTCCACAACGCCTTGCAAACTATAACTCACTCACAAATGATATATGTTACAATCTCATTTGGGAGTGACTATATATATATGCTTAGACATTATGTTCTAGGCTACATATTTGAGGAGTGAAAACGATGAATTCTGGAGGGCATCTATTAGTTGGGGAGTTTAACATGCCGATAGTCGCCACTGTGGTATGCAGTTTCAAATATGGAGACATTCAAGCTTATTGATTATTAATGAAGTTGACCGTATACATCAAATATAGCAAGGCACCTCTAAATTAATAATTACTAGTAACAGCGAGAGTATTTTACGGTATGCCATAAAGTTGCTAAAACTAAGAACAACAAAGTTCTCCCCCTATCTTTCTTATTAATACACATATACTGTATGTTTAATACAATATTTATGACACATTTAGTTAAATATAGAAGGAGAATGACAAAACTAAGAAAGGTATAGATGAACATGCAGATAGAAAATAAAATTGATAGAATAGACAAACAGCAACATTTATTTTCCAAGAATGATTTATGCAGTCCTCGACGATGCTAAGGGGGAATCCGTGTTACTGGAAAAACTTTGTGAGAAATGTAATCTCTAAATCAAATGAAGCCCATCTAGAACAAACTGAATAACAACGAAATAGAAGGGTCTTGATAGATTTTTCGTTTAAATGTCAGTGATGAACGAAATATAACGGGTACCTGTCCCGTGAACGTGGGTTTCCGGTACACTTCAGTGCTTAATTGTATATATTTTTTTCGGGATACAAGGACACCTAGAAACGGAAGCGAATTATTGTTTTCAAATTCAACAGTAAATTCTATATTTCTATGCTTGGAATTTAGTCATTCAAGAAAGAAGGGATGTGATCAGAGTTTCTGAATAGCAGGAAACAGTCATCGACATACGTTTGTAGAGTATTGGGACAATTGTCCAACCAATACTAAATCCAGAAATCCCAATGGTCTAAAGATTTAAAATTCGCTCTACATTAAAAGTATTGTTTCTCCCAAACTCAAAGATAAATACTCTTATAATTCAGTAACTAGTAAACATACCTGAAACATACCGTTCGAACGGTTCCAGGACATCTCAACCAGTAGAACATTTCAACCAGTAGCTCTCAACCAGTGCCAAATTAGCAAAACAAAAAAATATTGGCAACATTTTTCCGTCTGTGTACTCATACCTCATGCTTCCCAGTACCCTGGGAAGTATCCAGTAAGCTGGAATCCCTCCAAGAGTTTGTAACACTCAATGTTGGAGTATCACTAACTCCAATTGTAGCCACCATATTATATACCTGCAAGACAAACAAAACGAAGAAGCAAACAAGATCGGGAAAGGAGGAGGCTGTACAGAAGAAGAAAATTACTCACACAAAGACGCACACATCAAAATCTACAGGATAGGCAAAAGGTCGAAATAGATAGAGAAATTGTGGAAATTGAACAAAGGCTAAGAATATCATATGTACTACAACATATGGAAGAGGAGAGGAAAGCTATTGCAGGTATAAAGGAAAATTCCAAATACTTCTTTTCATACGCCAAACAAAAGGCTAAAACAACATTAAACATCGGCCCACTGAGCAAAGGGGACGGCTCTTTCACAGGGGACAAAAAGGAAATGAGTGAACTCTTAAGCAGGCAGTATGAAATGGCATTCAGTGAGCCTGATGAAACAAAAGTCATCAGAGACCAAAATATATTTTTCATGGAAACCTCCCCCACGGAAACCCCTCAGATGCTGGATATTGATTTCGGTCCAAAAGACATAGAAGAGGCCATTTCCAACATGCCATCCCACTCGGCACCAGGCCCGGACTCATGGAATTCGATCCTAATGAAAAAATGTAAGGAAAACCTCTCAAAACCCCTGGCTATAATGTGGAGAAGGAGTCTAGACACTGGTGACATACCAGATAGCTTGAAAAACGCAATATTTGCCCCACTGCATAAAGGAGGGAGTAAAGCACTACCAAAAAACTACCGCCCGGTAGCTCTAACCTCTCACATCATTAAAGATTTCGAGCGAGTCCTGCGAAGCAAAATTTCAACATTCATGGAGACAAAATAATGAACTACACAACACCGGCCAACATGGGTTCAGAGCGGGAAGATCATGTCTCTCACAACTTTTGGAACACTATGTCAAAATTCTTAAAGCGCTAGAAGAAAAGAAAAGAAAACCGTGGATGTCATTTACACCGATTTTGCTAAGGCATTTGATAAATGTGACCATGGTATAATAGCCCACAAACTGAAAGCAAAAGGTATAACTGGGAAAATCAGACGATGGATATACAATTTCCTTGTAAACCGAAAACAATCGGTAGCAGTAAACCAAGTCACTTCTGAGCCTTCGGATGTCAAAAGCTCAGTGCCCCAAGCAATAGTGCTAGCGCCCCTTCTGTTCCTCATACTAATCTGCGACATAGATACCAACACCAGACACAGTACGGTGTCGTCTTTTACTGATGACACAACATTAAGCAAGATAGTAAACACACAAGAGGACACGGGCCGACTGCAGGAAGACATGAATGTAGTGTTCCAGTGGACCAGGGAAAGCAACATGCAATTCAATGAGGAAAAATTCCAATTAATACGGTACAGAGATAATAATGGTGTTAAAGAAATTACAAATTACTTAACAAAATCTAACTACATAATAGATTGGAAAGACAGTGTGAAAGACCTTGGGGTATTAATGTCTGAAAATATGGGTTTCAAAGTACATAACCAGGTCAAAGTGGCGGCTGCGAAACGTCTAACGGGTTGGATTCTGCGTACTTTTAAAACATGCGGTGAATTGCCTATGATAACGCTCTTCGAATCTCTAGTGCTACCGCGGCTTGAATACTGTAGCGTATTAACATCCCCATACAAAGCAGGTGAAATAAATGACGTAGAGAGTGTACAAAGAAATTTCACTTCGCATATAAGTTCGATAAAACATCTACACTATTGGGAGCGTTTAAGAGCACTGAATCTGTACTCACTGGAACGTAGAAGAGAACGTTACCTAATAATATACACGTGGAAAATCGCAGAGGGTTTAGTACCAAACCTAAATACTCTGATAGTCATGAAATTCAGTGATAGGAGAGGCTGGGAATGCGAAATCCCCCGGATGAATAACAGGGGTGCTATGGGCTCTCTGCGAGAGGGCTGGTTATCACACAGAGGCCCACGTCTCTTCAACAAACTCCCACGGCGAGTAAGAGACATGAGGGACATCTCGTTAGACAACTTCAAGAGATCCCTAGATGTCGAACTGCAAAAAGTGCCAGACGAGCTCATCCTCGCAAGGGAGCGAGCAGTCGCTTCAAACAGTCTACTGCACCAAATCACCACCCATAACGAGGGGCGTCGCGCTCCTTGGTGCCGCTAGAAGAGAGGCGAACACATCCAAAGGTATCCAAAGGTAAGGTAATTGTTTCAACTCCAACATCCACCACCGCCCCAACGTCATCTGCCAACAATCCAACACCTGCAGTAGCCACTACAGCACCTTCTGACGAACCTGAGCCGACATCAAACCAGGACAGCCGCCCTGTTCACCTTAGTCTCTCCCCCACTCCTCGTGCAAGAAGCCTGCTAGCACGAACAGTACCAACCCCTTGCTCCCGTTCTAACCACTCCTCTCCCCGACCTGTACGCAGAGTCCCGCCACCACAGGTTTCCGGATTTATACCAGTGAGGAACGGTGCACGGCCAACGCAGAAAAGGTCTCATCTACCAGTCACAATGTCAAACAGATTTGAGATATTGGTAGAGATGGAAGACGAACCAGAAGAGACCAGGCTCGTTGGGGATTCCATCCTACGAGGACAGGTCGAAGAGTTCTGTGACAGAGTCCCAAATCGACGAAAAAGATTTTGCATCCCAGGAGCTGGACTGGACGACATTGTGGAAGCCTTCGAAGATACCACAAAGGATGCAAATGAAAATACCCTTTTTGTCATCCATGCTGCTTCAAATGACGTCATGCGCACCAGATCCGAAGAGTTGATGGAGAAATATCGCAAGATGATCCAGCACTACAAAAACAAGTCAAGGAATATCATAATCTCAGGCATTCTCTCCAAGATCGACGCACCTGACAAATTCTACGACAAGGCCTTCAGCACAAATAGCCAACTAAAATATTTGTGCCTGAGGGAAGAAGTTGAATTCATCAACCTCTGGGACAACTTCTACAACCAGCCTACTCTGTTCTGCAAGGATGGCACTCATCTAAACCCTGTGGGTTTAGCATGCATGGGTCGTCTCCTACACGAAGCAGTCCGCAGCCATGGATCAAAAAACGCCATCCGAGAAGAAGCAGCAGCGACATAAATCATCCAACGCCAAGCAAAAAACAGAGGCAACCGAGGACCACCAGCGATAAGGACCGAAGACAGCGAGGACCGAGGACAGCCATGAACATAAATGTAGATCCGACAAGAACCAAAAATATTATTAAAGAGCGTTCTGCGAGTTCTAAAATAACAAATTTAAAGATGTTCTATGCAAATGCTCGTAGCATACGCAATATATTTTCAGATTTAGAGGAGTTAGTGTTTACAGAAAATTATGATGTGATTGGCATAACAGAATCTTGGCTCAATACAGAAGATAGACTTTTTAGCAGAGTATTCACTTCCCGGTTATGTAATGTTTGAGAAAAGCCGAATAAATCTAAATGGAGGTGGCGTTTTACTTTATATCAAAGAAAGTCTTAACCCTACCCTTCTGTCAAAACCTCAAATTGTGAACGTCGACACATCTTTTGTGCTAATAAAGGTACAAAAATAATACTTGCGTTAATATACAGACCTCCAGCTCAATCAGTGCAAACTGACCGAGAAATTTACGAACAAATTGCAGATGTAAGTAACTCACAAGATACCGTAATTTTTGGCGACTTTAATTTACCTGTGACCAAGTGGGGCGATACTCTTATTTCACACTCCGGACATGACTTGTATATGAACTTGCAAGAGAGTTTGCTTTATCAATTTGTTCGAACGCCGACCCGTGGTAATAACGTTCTTGACATTGTACTTGCAACAAAAGAAGAATTGATAGAGAATTTGAATGTTGGTGATAAATTCAGTAACAGCGACCATCGTACGATAACTTTAAAGTTTACTAGTAACGAACCAAATAGTAGCATCGAAAAAGTCCCTAATTTCAAGAAAGCACACTTCCATAAACTTAGAGCTATGTTTAAAGAAACTGACTGGAGCTTTTTAATTAACAATAACGACATAAATACATCTTGGAAGTTATTCGAAACCACTTACCTAAAAGCAGTGCAAGACTGCATACCATCGAAAATACGGCGTCCAGGCCATAATAATAAGCCCAAATGGTGGAATAAAGATATTTCAAACTACCTGCTTGCTAAAAAATTTGCTAATGATAGATTAAAATCCTCACAAAATGACGAAAAACGGGTGAAATTTGTAGAGCTACGACGCAAAGCCAAAAAGCCAATTAAGCAAAGTAAAAAGACCTTAGAGCTGCATATTGCGAATCAAGGTAAAACAAACCCGAAAGAATTTTATAGTTATATCAGAAAGAAAAAAGTAGTTACTTCAACTGTTGGACCCTTAGTCGATGAAAATGGAGAATACACCAAAGACGAAGTACAAATGAGTAATGCCCTCAATACCTTCTTTGCATCAGTTTTTACAACAGAAGACCTCAGTGATATCCCTACACCATCGCCGATTCAGATTGATAATTCAGATGTTCTAAGCAATATCACCGTTACAGAGAGAGAAGTATTTAATTGTTTAGATAAACTAAAGGTAAATAAAACGCCTGGACCTGATACAATCTCGCCTAGAGTTCTAAAGGAAGCTAAGGATGAGCTCTCCAAACCATTGACATTACTATTCAATAAATCCTTGCAGTCTGGAACTATGCCTGATCAGTGGAAGCTAGCCAACGTAACACCGATATTAAAAAAAGGCAGCAAATCCCTACCCAGTAACTATCGTCCAATTAGCTTAACCTCAACTGTATGTAAAATGCTAGAAACAGTCATACAAGACAGACTCTTAAATCACTTAGAGGAATATAACATACTTAAAGATACTCAACACGGCTTTCGTAAAAAACGTTCCTGTTTAACAAACTTCTTAGACTTCTTCCACGATATCCTCAACCTCTACGATGAGAGTAAAGCTGTAGATATTATATACCTTGATTTTCAAAAGGCCTTTGACAAAGTTCCCCACAAACGTTTACTGCTAAAACTAAAAGCGCATGGAATACAAGATGGTGTTGAAATGGATAGAAATTGGCTCAGCGACAGAAAACAAAGAGTAGTCATAAACGGTAAGGCATCTAAATGGACCAATGTAAGTAGCGGGGTACCCCAGGGATCGGTACTCTAGGACCAATTATCTTTCTAATTTACATCAACGACATAGATGAGGGTCTCACCTATACAATCTCAAAATTTGCTGACGATACAAAAAATTGCAAATAGCGTACTCTCAAAAGTACAAGTTGACGATATGCAACACAATATAGATAAATTATCATGTCGGGCCCAAATTTGGCAAATGAGTTTCAATGCAGATAAATGTAAAGTACTACATATCGGATACCTAAATGAGAAAGCAAACTATTCGATGAATGGCACTCAGCTTAAGAATGTAAACAGAGAAACCGATCTGGGAGTATCAATATCGAGTAACCTAAAACCGAGTCAACAATGTTCAGAAGTTGTTAAGAAGGCAAACAAAATAATTGGCTTTATAGGCAGGTCATTTGAGCATAAATCCAAAGAAGTTAATCTAACCCTTTACAATTCCTTAGTCCGCCCTCTTCTGGAATACTGCGTTCAATCCTGGTGCCCTTATTACCAAAAAGATATAAACAAGCTAGAACGAGTTCAACGTAGAGTTACCAAAATGATACCTAGCCTAAAGAACAAATCATACGAAGAGCGTCTTAGAGAATTAAATCTATTTCCTTTAACCCAGCGCAGATTAAGAGGTGACTTAATTCAAGTGTTCAAAATCATCAAAAGCATCGACAATATGAACTGCAGTAAGTACTTTACTATCGACCAATCTAATTACACGCGGGGAAACTGTTGCAAAATTATTGGTATCTCTTTTAACTCGCACGAATCGAAGAATTTCTTCTTCAATCGAGTTGTCAACTTGTGGAATGGGCTTCCCCGAAACGTTATAGACTGCATCACCGTTGATTCATTTAAACTCCGCCTAGACAAATATCTCTCATCAAACCCGCGACTGACTGGGTTTGTAAATGAATAACTTTATTTTATCCCCGCTCAGTTTAACCCATCTGTCCTCTACAAACTTCCTAATCCGGCCAGGACATTAGTTCCAGGGCAGTATTTCCCCTTTCCAATGTTCCTTACCCACTCTAAACCACTGTTTGGACACTTGATCCTCAGTGTTTTGGAGGACAAGCAACCTAGAAGGGTCACTAGATCTGTTGTTGCTTGATTTCCTTTGTACTCCTTTGTACTACCCTGGAAAGAAGCAAACATCCATCCACTTCCTAAAAAAGGTGCCTCTTTCAGATCCATCAAACTACAGACCAATAGCTATAACTTCCACTCTTGGTAAAGTCTTTTAAATTATATTAAGTAATCACATAATTAAGCATCTTGAGAATAATAAATTAATCAGTGATAGGTAATTATGGTTTTAGACGATGTCGATCAACTGCAGACATTCTTTGCCTTCTTACGCATCAAATCAACCAAGCTACAGACCAACATGGTGAAACACATACAATAGCACTGGATATATCAAAGGCATTTGATCGAGTCTGGCATCAATCCTTATTGTCGAAAATGTCACACTACGGCCTTGCATCATTAGTTCCACTAATTTCTTCTTATCTTCATAAAAGAAAAATATGTGTAATGGTAGATGGCCTTTATTCTCAATTTCACTCAATAAATGCTGGTGTTCCCCAGGGATCAGTTTTGGCCCCATCTCTGTTCCTCATTCATATCAATGATCTCATATCTACCATAATCCAATACATTCCTACGCAGATGACTCAACACTCCACAGTTCCTTCACATTTACCAATTCTTTCACCCAACCCGATCTTATAAATTCAAAAATAAACACTGCAATTTCTCTGAACCAGGACCTTTCTAGAATTAATGAATGGGGACAAAAGAATCTATTTTCCTTTAATGCACAGAAAACCAAGTACATTCAATTTTCTAACCGACAGAATCTCACGGACTCTCATATATTTTTTAATGATTTAATATTCCCACTTCCCCTAGTATTGACATTCTCGGTGTAACATTAACTACTAACTTGAGCTGGACACATTATGTTAGAAGCATTGCTAAGAATGCCTCTAAAAAACTGAGAGTCTTGTACAGAGTTCGAGAATTCTTCACTGACGAGCAGTTGGCCGTAATATATAAAAGTCATGTGCGTTCTCAGATGGATTACTGTTCACCTCTGTGGAGTAGAAGTGGAGTGGTTGCATTGAGGCAGTTGGACAAAATTCAAAATAAAGCTATTAGATTAATCAATAACCCTGCAATCACACAGGACCTACCTACATTATCCATACGAAGAAATGTTGCATCCCTTGCATTATTCTACAGATATTTTCACAGCAATTGTTCCGAGGAACTTGCTTCAATTGTGCCGCCTCTCCACATCTTTCCCTGTAGAACTAGGGCAGCTGAGAGTGCCCATGAATTTACACTTTCTCCTCCACAATGCAGAACTTCTGCTTATCAAAATTAATTTATCCCTAGAACTACTACTCTTTGGAATTCACTTCCCTCGAGTTGCTTTCCACAAACTTACAATCTACAAAAGTTTAAATCCAGTTGTTACAAACATTGTATGAATGGAGGATGCCTTTAGGCACATGGACCTTTTTGTTTTATCTGTGTTTTTCCTTACTCCGTTTTTTTTTTTTTTTTTTTTTAAAGTGCCAAAATATAGTACTAACCTAACCTAACATAACCGTATTTATCGATTTGGTACTGGTTGAGAGCTACTGGTTGAAATGGTCGAGTTGTCCGGTCACCCGTTCGGACACTGCCCCCTCCCCCCCTCTCAATTTGATATTGTTGGTTGGTTTAAATATAATAGTCAGTCTACATAGCTCTCCCCTGTGAGTAGGTAATCCGTCCAGAGTAATTTATATTATATTCCATATTATGTGCTCACTAAGTTCATCATTTAAAATTAGAATACAATAGTTAATGTATCTAAACGTGTATTAAGTTCATTATGAGTTTGCATTTATTTTCTACATAACTTCTGTGTTCTACTAGGCCAAACTTATTAGGTTTTACAACTTTACAGACCACTGCCAGTTTTAACCTAAGGTGTCATGGCGCTCCCATTGGTCACACTCTAGCCCTTCTAAGGTAAATCATGTGTTTTATGTATTGTTACTTCAATTATTGACGAATACTTACACTTACTTTAGATTAATTATATTGTTTTGTTCTATCATTTTATCAGACCAGGTATTGTAGATATTCTATCACATTATATGTTTTGTTACCAAGGTATTCATTATAATGGTACATTATTTGCTCTGACAATTTTTAGCCTGATGATGACTAGTGAACATAGTCGAAACGTTGCGAATACAGATGTGGACCTACATTCTGTTGATCACCTGTCCTGAATATATATATATATATATATATATATATATATATACATTATATGGGTGAGGTTATAGCATAGTGGATAGAGTTGTGGACTGCAGACCTAAACGACCTCTGAGTCCACACCAAACGTCAGGGTTTTTTCTGAGGTGATCTGATCGTTCCTGCAGTTCTACAATTATACTGGCTACACCGACACGTCAAGATAATACCCCTTTATATCATCACCAACGAATAGCATAGAAGATGCCCGACCATATTCGAAGATGCTGTGAACGACGGTATAGCTGCTCTCTCCAATCAAGTGACCTGTATAAGTACTGTAAGGTGTCGTCATTTAGTGTGGCAGAAAGGAAGCAACCAACACATTCAAAACTCCACTGTGACCCTCATTCTAGAGCGACATATGAAGCACCCAACATCTCGAAGCTTCAATCGATTTTCCCAGGGCCTCACAAGAGTTACAGGCTACTGCACAGCCTACAGTCCCGATGTTGAGACATAGAACAAAATATACTCTAGGAACACATGCCAGACTAGAATTGGACAATACACAAACAAAACTCATAATACTTATACAATAAATTACAAACCATACAATCATACATACTGTATAATGACAATGTAAATATTGGAAGGACATAATTATATATCCATGACAACGAATAAGGAAAATATAAAAAGTATGCACATCATTAAACAAATCAAAACACAATATGTCAAGGAAAGTACTAAAGAAAAATTGGAAATGGCTGAATTATAATACTAACAATACGATTTCATAGACACCATAGCCTAGTACAGCACGAAACCATGACATGAGAGGCACTCAATTCCTGGCAGCAGCCTCCACGAACCAAGACCACCCACTAAACTACATGGCAACACACCCAGACACCAAGAAATATCAAAACAACACCCAGCACACGGTATCACACACAATTATTGTCCTCTATCCCACCCTGCCCACCCCGAACCAACTTCCAGAAGCACATCCATACTCATATCTCTCACCGATCCATCCACGCACTCCCAGACAACATGCAGCTGCATGCACGACCTCCCGAAATCCATCCTTCCGAATCCTCCCTTCCTCGCGAGGACAGAGTCCACCTGGCCTGGCTGAGATGCGGACACTATCCAGCTCTCCTGAGCTATCAGAAGAGACTGGATGACTCCGTTGTCGACGCCTGCCCGGGATGTAACACAGCACCCCATACCATTAAACACATCATAGAAGACTGCATTTCACACAACCACTTACACCAACAACACAATCTACACTCAATGAGAGCTCTGTGGGAAAGCCCGATCGTGGCCATGGCCTTTTTCAGGGACTCGGGGCTGTTCGGCCAGGCAGCTTAGGGAACAACAACAACAACAGTACGAAACCATAGCATGTTTGTGTGTCAAGTTGCATACACGTGATTGAGTTTGTGGGTAAATATATACATCAGATATTCTTAAGGGGGGTCACCGGCTTTTCTCTGGCTTGTACCCATTCAGCCAACTGTTTTAAGACGTTTAACCCCATCCAGGTGTCTTTTTCTTCCTGGCGAGCGATAGTGAGCCAGCATTGTATGGAGAAATCCGGCTTTGCCAGAGAAATTTTTCTATCGAAAAATTTACAAATTTAGCTTGCTGCCAAAACAAAAATATAAATATGCTGGTTCGCTACCACTCGCCAGGAAAATATTGACACCTGGATGGGGCAAACTTCTTAAAACAGCAGGCTGAATGGGGCCGAATGGATACAAGCCAAAGAGAGAGTGAGAGAAAGAGGTAGGCCCCCTTAATTTAAATGTGTAAGTTTGACTCTTAGTTTTGTTAGAGTGTGCCGGTATGTATATCGCTTCGAAAACATTTCCATAATAATGTTTGTACCTGTGCATACGTGATATCGTATGTGTACTGCTTAGTGTTTGTTTTTGTGTGCATGCATGCGTAGCTATATATAGGAATAACCAAAATTGCGAATTCAGATGCAAATGATAGCAATACATCAAGCAACAGCACACAAGGGACACTGTGTAAAATTATAACCAACATAGCAAAACGTTATAGGCAATGTGTATGAGAGAGCTACACAGAGCTACACAAATATTCAGACCACGCTTACCTTGCTGTCCCTACTAGGTGGTCAGACCTTAACCCATAACTGGCGGCGCGCAACATATGTCGAGTGAAATAAATTTGGACTATGTGGCGGTGCACGACAGCTGTCGAGTGCCATTTTCAGCACGTAATGTTGCTGAGAGAGAGCTGAGAGAGAGCTGAGCGGTGGGACGAGCGTAGTAACCTTTTGACCACTCCCCACGACCACCGTGGACCTACTGAACTGTATTCCACCCTTCTCCCCCCTTTCTCACTCGCTACACAGGGAATTATGTACGGAAATTATCTTATTTTAGGTTTTTTGCACTCGTGTTGCACGATCGTTGCAAGAGAACCAGTGGTCGTACAAGGATGGTTCGGATGTCATTGGAAAGCTCGGTTTACGCCCTTTCAGGAATAGATACTTGTTTTACGCTCTGGGTCTTGTTTATGCATGAAAATGAGCACGGAAACAACCCTATTTAGGGTAAAAAAAAAAACCCCGCTGGGCGGTACATAGAAATTACCGCCTAGGCCGCTCTTAAGGTGTTAATACTACTTAACAGGGTCCATTTATATTTGAAGAGTAGGACAGCAAGGTAGAAGGGTCTCTTCCTCACCCTCCGTTCCCTCCGGTTAAAAAGCCGTACCGGAAAATAGGATGCCATGTAACCTTATGGGTCAGGAAATTCCCACAAGGACAGTTTTTATAGAGTATAGAAAGAAATGAGTCTAAAAGAGAATTTACACTTTCTCACCTACTGATTAATTCATATTAGGCATAATCTGTCGGTTGGTGGCAACCTCAAATTCCTCCGACATCTACCGGTCCCTCAGTGTGAGAAAGAGTGATGCGGGGGAAATACCGGGCAACCCCTACCTTTCGTAAGTTAATATGTTGGGGGGGGGGGGGGGGGGGGTTATCCAATACCTATCATATGATCATCCAGTCTCATTTTAAACGTATCAATTGAGTTACTGACGACCGTCTCCCTCGGTAAACCATTCCACTCTTTGACCACACTATTTGAAGAGATGTTGTGTGACATCTAGGCATGCCTTCTTTCTATTTCATGTAATCAAAGAGAGAGAGAGAGAGAGAGAGATAAATGGGGAGGAGAGCAGATGGATGATATGGTACTTTAGGTAATTCACATGATACTAGTAATTAACACTCAACGAGCGGCTAGTTTGGTAACCTCTACTACCTGCCAAGCGGGCAGATTTACCCTAAACGAGCTTCATTCCGAGCTCTTTTTCATGCATAAGCAAGAGCCAGAGCGTAATACAATTATGTATTCATGAAAGGGCAATAATTGAGCTTTCCAATGACACCTGAACAATCCTTGCACGACCACGGGTTGTCTTGCAACGCGAGTACAAAAACCCTAAAATATGGTAATTTCCTTAAATAATTCCCTGTCTAGGGAGGCAGTGGATGTGTGTGGAGGAGGGACCAGTCCCGGTACGGGTGCCGTGCCGAACGGTCAGAGCCCACTCGCACTGCTCAGACTCTCTCTCAGAGCCAATTATGTGCTCAACATCGCATTGGACTCAAGTCGGGCCCCGCCAATTAGGTCTTGGTTCTCTTGACCACCTTAGGTCAGGCCCCTAGACTAGGGTTAAGTACTGTCTAACCACACCCGTGCAAACAAAACACCTATCTATCTAATATATATATATATATATATATATATATATATATATATATATATATATTTATCGCGCTATACCTAAAACCTACAATTGGAATTTTGTATAAAAAGAAATTCCTACAGTTTTAACGAAATATTAGAAATTACCATATACGGAAAATTAATAAAATATATTGATTATAGGAAGCGTTCTAAAACAGAGTTAACTCCCTCTGTATGATATACAAATATCATATTCAATGAACGCAAGGGGGAGGGAATGTCCGAAAGTTTCTTTTACTGAAGTGTGCGCTTGAATATTCTGATCTATATCAAGGGACATTGATTAAAAGGTGGAATAGAACTAATTTTGTCTACCACTAACATGATATCCTACAATAAATAGGCCTTAATATTCCTTATAAGACTCCACTTCCCTAAGGACAAGAGCATAGTTGATGTACTGTATATATACAGGTATATATATATATATATATATATATATATATACTGTACATATATATATATATACCTAACCACACAAATATACAGAGGACCATACATACAGTATATACACAAAACCTAATAAATATTCCATAAGTAATTATTATGCCCTTCACCCTCCCACCCCAACCCTGTTTTTTATGATTTGAGATATAATGTTATAATACAATGATAAATGGTCGACTTTATACAAACACACTCACACAAGCTATTTACCACAAACTTTCCGGTTATGTGTACCTCTCTAAAAGCAGTCACAAAAAAAAACAATATCAATGTATAATCAAGAAAGAATGTGATCAGGTAGAGGTAAGTGATGAAAGTGGAAATAAAGAATATTGTACGTAAATTAGAGAGAGTCTTGAGTCACGTGGTATTCCTTCCCCAAAGTTTCACACACCAAATCCTCCCCGCATGGACAGGGTTAACTTAGAGGTGAGCCACGTGCCGATACAGCCTAAGGGAGAGCTCACCAACACTACACACAATACATCTCTATATCAGTTTCAGATAGTAGACTATTGTTTGATATGTGGTCATATCAACCATATCCCATGATCTTGCGAGGACCCTTGATACCAAAGGAGTTAATGCGTCTTTTCAAATCACCGTTGAGTGCCCATGTCTTGTAATCACCTGACAATACATCCAGCACCAGTACCTTGAAGATCTGCAGCTTGGTCCCTTAGCATCGTTACACCCTTAACCCTTTCAAGCTCCAATACGCGCTTCTGTTCTCTGTTCTAGCTACTATTAGACAAATTTATTCAGATTAGTAACGGTATACGGAAGTCAAAGGGTTGATTGAGATAGTATTGGCCATTTTATTACCCACAGATCCTTCCTAAGCTGCATAAAATCGTCTAATGATAGCCAAAATAAATTGCTAAAACGCGTCAGAGCTTCAAGGGGTTAATTATGTTTATGAAATACAAACCATATGCAAGAATAATATTTACCACGAATCAACATTATTTAAATATGACCGATTCAATTAGAGTGTGATATGCCTTACCTGACAATGATTAGTACTATACAGACACACACACATTTATTTGTGTTTATTGGTTGTGGGATTCAGTAATTACAGTATTGTGATTGTGTCCATTCGTCTAACTCTGTAGTGATGCTTGCCAGAATTTGCAGAGCTGGATGGACGGAGCATAACATGATTAGCTACTCCGCAATATAAACCATGCTCTCAGTATGTCAATTGAATTTTGTTTTAGGTGTTAACAAACTGCTGAAGGATTGATTATTGGCACTGCGACATGAACTGTTTGTCCAACTGTACCTACTTCAACGCGGCCCAATATTTCCGACCAGTGTTCCGGCGGTAAAGGAAGCCACCTGGCACACAGTGTTTCCGGAAATGACTGTAGGAAACGAACCAAGCAAACCTGTGTGTTTGTATGTGTGTGTTGAAGGGAGGGAGGGATGGGGGGGGGGGGACAGAGTGCCCTGAAGTAGCGTGTCTTATATAGGTCTCACACGCTAAATACAAGGATAACACTGAGAGTGTCTGAGTATGCCGAGGCTATGAAAAGTAAACTTGTTTCCAGGTTCTTCACTATTTAGCAACATGTTTCAACTTTGTACTTACATAATTCTATTAGAATGATCATATAGTAATTACTGCTCATTATATTAATCATAGTGATTTGTGTCCCATTCCTTGTTTTTCCCTTTCTCGCTTAAACATTACGCTGTTCATGGTACAGTTCGATCTGAGTACATGAGTAAACTGATGACCAGTGTTCGATAAATGAATATTTATCATAGTCATGTACGCAATCTTTAACCGTCTTGGTGGCATAATGTTTAAAGCTTGTACATTCTGCTCGAACCACCGGAGGAAGATATGCTTTCATTAATTTAATTGGGAGTTATTGGTGTTAAGAACGAGATTAGTTAATACTAATACATTCAACGCACTTCCTCTTTCAATCCTTTCATTACCATTTGTGTATCTCAATCAACTAAGCGTGTGTGTGTTATACACTTTCTCGCTTACATAATATTCACAGCACATTCATGTACACCCACACAAGACATTCGGGTGCACACAGAATTGGGGCACATTTAGATACCGATATCATTAGAAACGAAAACATACACCCCATTGTCAATATGTACATAGAAACATACACCCCATTGTCAATATGTACATAGAAACATACACCCCATTGTCAATATGTACATAGAAACATACATACACCCCACATACACCCCATTGTCAATATGTACATAGAAACATACACCCCATTGTCAATATGTACATAGAAACATACACCCCATTGTCAATATGTACATAGAAACATACATACACCCCACATACACCCCATTGTCAATATGTACATAGAAACATACACCCCATTGTCAATATGTACATAGAAACATACACCCCATTGTCAATATGTACATAGAAACATACACCCCATTGTCAATATGTACATAGAAACATACACCCCATTGTCAATATGTACATAGAAACATACACCCCATTGTCAATATGTACATAGAAACATACATACACCCCACATACACCCCATTGTCAATATGTACATAGAAACATACACCCCATTGTCAATATGTACATAGAAACATACACCCCATTGTCAATATGTACATAGAAACATACACCCCATTGTCAATATGTACATAGAAACATACACCCCATTGTCAATATGTACATAGAAACCATAGTTGAAAATCACGCGTTTTAAAGTTATCTTCTGCAAAGTCTTTTTACTAGTCACAGTTGCAATAAACTTCAGAACAGCTGAATTATATTATAACATAGCTTATTTGCATGCAATATGTGATACAAATCTAACAGTTTTTTAAGACTGCGTGTTGTGTGTTTACAGGAACATGATGGTAATGAAGTAGGTGTAACAATATACACGGTCAGTGGAAATATACACTTTTAAGGCCACCCACGATTAAGTCTCATTTAGTATTTGATCCAATCATAGTTCTACTGTCAGACATTTATAAGATGGTGATGGACATCGAATGCTTGAACATGCAAAGACTTTCTCGAATAACTTTGTCAATCATATGGGGAGTATATATTAATGATATAGCTTACACAGGAGATACCACTAAAGTAAGAAGAATATCCCCTACGTATTTCCTGAGTCAGCCACAGTCCATCCCCAACCTTTAGTTCAGTGTTCCATCCGTCAACTGGAACACCATAATAGATCCTACTAATCTAATAAGGAATGGATAATTATTTTGTGAGTGAGGGAGACTAAAGGCAGAACTGCCTGTAGCGAGTGCCTCCCCCATAGTGGATAGAGTGACATGGCCAAAATCAAGGATCGTTCGAGCCAAATTGCCTGGACACAGAGTTTGAAGCAATGTAAGTCATAGAAGGAGGGAAAGACTGATTCTGGGAGAGAGTTCCAGAGCTCAGCTGTTGAATTGAAGAAAGACAGTAACATTTCACTCGTCACAAGCGCCGCCGGCTGGTGAGATAGGACAGGTAACAGAGATAAGTTTATGGTCGGAGTAGCCCAAAGAAGAGAAAAGATTGACAGTATAAGAAGAAGGGTTTGAAGTCAGAAATAAGTCAAGAATGTTGGGCCGATCTCCAAAGCGATCCGGGGGGGTTGCTGGACTAATTGCTTTAAGTTATTTAGGATAGAAAAGACAAATTGTTCACCAGGTTGGATTATGCTCCACTTAATATTTTCATAGGTTTCCAATTCTCTGGAGCGAGATTTAGAGAGTCATGGGTTTCATATTTGTTTTTCTTTTTTCAGTGATATGTTACAGTAGGAGGAAATACAAATAACTTAATATAATTAACACACAATAAAGATTGCCAACATTGCAAAATATGAATTCGCAATCTTCACTTGGGCTTCAAAATAAACTTAATACACAATATGTACATTACATACGATCACTATGTAATTACTTTAGCAGCCCTACTCTGTCAGCCTTTAAACTGAGTATAGAAAATGCAGTCACTTTTTCTGATTAAATGACAATCGGATAGACTTCATATTTCAGTATATAATAATATACTTCTTTAATTTCTTTTGCGTGCATTACAAGTTCAGCTTATTTTAGTTATATATCACTAAATGGGTGTGACAAAGTAAATTAAAACAATGATTTAACATTATTATGAGTGAAGAGGTGTTCGAGTGAAAGAGGTATGAAGTGGGAGGAGGGGCGCCGGCAGACGGATGGATAATGCATTCGTGGCCACCCCCATGGGTATTAAAGCGTCTGGTAATAGATAGTTACATATACTGTAGATAAATTGAACACTACATCATGGCTGGAAATTTAAGACATTCAGTATTGGAATTTGATGCCACTTTTTCATATCTAATTTCCGTTCTATGTGAAACCAATT
The DNA here is from genome assembly GCA_037953745.1 of Lithodes maja. Lineage (NCBI taxonomy): Eukaryota > Metazoa > Arthropoda > Malacostraca > Decapoda > Lithodidae > Lithodes > Lithodes maja. The sequence continues at coordinate 18,807 of JBAKBP010013141.1, read as the reverse complement.
TTGTTTCGTAATTTTTAAGATATTAACCCGGGAACGGCGCCGAGACTCTTAAGAGGTATTGGTGGTTAAAGGCGACGGGACTCTTAAGATCCAAGGCCTAAAAAAAAACTTTTAAAAGACCCCAGTAGCACTTAAAACTAAGGAATATGATATTAAGCGAGATAATTCTCTTCCATGCCTCCGATCACTCCTCCACATGTGTCAAAACTCCCTCCTCAGAGAGGAAGGGTATAAGTCATGTTCGGCTCTCAGCTCATGACTGGTGGGTCGGCAATAATTAGTCTTTTTCACCCCCCAAATACTATTCCCACTTGATTTATTGCCGTTACATGTTAATATCTTCATATAAAACATAAAATAGGCGCATATGAATAAGTCATAAACGATATTTATGGTAAAATTACTATTTTAGGCAGGAATAAAGCCAAATATCCTTGCTTGGCGGGAGGGTTTGAACTACCAATAGCGCTCTGCTCTCAGGTTAAGGCATCCCTATTCAAGAATAGAGCATATATTTTGTCTGTACATTCTACAGTGAGTTGACTGCACAATACAATGTATTCATCTATAATAGATACCCAGAAGTTGTTTGCTTATACCTTCCATATGCCATGTAACATGTTCTCTCTCTCTATCATTATATGGAGCTTGATTGATCGCACGTCAGCATTAGATATAGAGAGGGGGTATTAAGAGATAAAAGACTTGTGCAATATCTTTTGTAACCTGAATAAATCATAAGGCAGTTACAATACCGAACACTAAATATATACCGGTAGTGTTTTTTTGTTTTTTTATAATTTTGCAATCGGAACTACAGCCGATGGTTATCACCACCTTATTCAATGGTTTCCTTTCGAGATGATTATTATTGGTTTAATTATTATTGAGAATTTCGATTGCTTTATAAATTTTCAAGCTAGGTATATTTAGTTTGCATCATATCTTCATATAATACGTTTTATATGATTTCAAGGTTAAGTTATATAATACAATATATATATATATATATATATATACTGTATATATAGATATAAAAAACGTATCCTTGAAATCATATAAAAGTATATGAAGATATCCTTGAAAAATAATTATAACACAAAAGGAAACATAGAAGAAAATTAAGAATACAAAACAAAAGAAGAGAAATGAAAGTAGCAATTTTGATTGCCACGTGCCCCAAAGGGGCATCCTGAGCGTAACATAGGATCATACGCCTAAGTCCCTCCAGCATGTCTTTTGCAGCCTGACAAATCGGTAGTTTAAACTAATATTTGCCATTGTATCATTTCTATATACATTAAAGCTGTATGTCTGTCACCAGAGTGTCCCATCTGTTCAACACCATTCCATCGTTCGTTCTGTTCACTATTTTCGATAATTTCCCTCTTATTATCTTCGATTACATCATTTACATAATTTTCATTATTTTTGTTCCACTCCTCTGTTGACTGGCGATTCATTAATTCCTGCATTGCAGGCTGTAGTTGTTTATTGTTATTACCTGCATTTTCTTTAACAGGGTTTGCTTTTACAGTACATCCCCATTAACTAAACTGTATCTTTCAAGGTTCATTGGTATCGCATCATTCACTGTATGTTGTCTTTCATCAGGATTATTCCTCGACTGGAACGTGAAGAGATGAAATAAGTAAGGTGATAACATTTGTTGCTAAATCTAACTGGGCTGTAATCCCAAGAGGATTACTATCTGTATATGTCAATCATTATACGATCCATACGATTTTATATTTTTCCTAGACCAGTTATCTCTTTGTGAAAGATATATATATACAAAGCAAGAATATCACCAAAATATATATTTATTTAGAGATGGACCGAATATTAGTTTCGTATTCGCATGAGCGAATATTCGCTATGTTTTTCAATATTCGTATTCGCATTTCCATACATAACTATTTGCAAACATGCGAATATTTTCACGAAACCAATAGAAGATATACAAAAATGTAAAATATTAAATTTTAAAGTGAAGAGTGTGCAAAATATAAATATGTTCTAATATATAACTAGGAACCGCAAAAGGTACACCAAACCCAGGTATACAAAGCGTTTGACATTCTTAAAAAAAAAAAACAGCTTGCGTTTGCTTGTACGATGTCGGGGAAAGGAATGCTTCTTTATTAAACCCTCTAAGCATCATAGTATGTGCATGTTTTTTAAACTAATGGAACTGAAATTATGTTCGACTTCCAAATCAATCTGATGATCTCTGAACTTTGAAATAATTGTAATAGTTTCGAAATCTGACCGTGTCACCGTGTCATTATAACGGATGGAATGATCTTGGTACATGTTGCGAATCACTTCCATCACTCCTATCTAACGACGTCAATATCGCTAGAATTCAGCACATCTTGAAGTTATGTTCACTATTTTAAGTAATTGTAGAGATTTTTCGTTTGTTCAAGATTATTCTAGATACTTCAACATATGTTTTCTAGTAACATACAAGTTTTTAGTGTCTGGTGACTATCTAGCGATTTGTCAATGCTATTCTTGCATATATTTGTGCTTTAATTTATCATGCATTGTTTAATACATTTGCCCTATTTCTCCAGAAGACTTCCTACATGATATAGTGTATTGTTCTAGTGATAATTAAATATTATAGAGGGCTATTTTAAGTTGGCTGATGATTATGAAACAGTAATATGCTGGACGATGAGAATACTGTATGTAAACATGTGTCTGATATCACTGATCATTTTTGGCATTGTCTGCCAAAAGCCCAATGGCTAATCTGTGGTGGTAACGAAACACGCAGCACGAAACACGCAGCTTTACACATTCACATCGTCATTGGCTTCCGGTAATTAATTTCATAGTAATTTAATTAAAGTTTGTTGGTGATATAAAAAGAATTACCAGTTCTTGAAGGATGAAAATTTCATCCTTCAAGAAAGAATTAAATATTCGATATTCGTATTCGAATTCGCGAATTTTACCAACAAAAATTCGCATTCGTAAATAGTGAACATTTATATTCGTTCCATCTCTAATATATATTATATATATATTAGAGATGGACCGAATATTCGTTTCGTATTCGTATGTCCGAATATTCGCATTTCCATTCATAACTATTTGCAAATATGCGAATATGTTCACGAAACCAATAGAATATAATTATACACAAATGTTAAATATTAAATTTTAAAGTTAACACAAACGAATAAATAACATTGTAGATGTGCGTTGCGGCCGCTAAAGTGGAATGAAGGAGGACTGAGCAGTGTTGCTACTTAACTGTATTTAGTAGTACCAGATCAAACTAGTGAAAAGTAGGCCTACCAAATTATTCTATAGTTAAATCACTGCCCGGTAAACGAACGTGTGCTGGACCTGGACAGTTGAACCGTCGCAATATTAACCATTTCAGACATACCCAATGTAATAGCATGTCACTAAAATATGTTCCATCATATTTCCTCACTGATTTCGTATTTAGTACCAGATGTGGAGTATTTTATTGGAAAATTTATAAAAATATACTAGAGTCAAATGTACCAAATTTGGTACTTTAGTACCGAAAAAGCGGCAACATTGGGACTGAGGACTGGAAACAGAAAACTTAATGGATTTAATTTTAATTATTCAATTTTCTATGGCTGAACTCTTACAATATATTAAACATTAATTCAGTTAATTTATGATATTTAAGAAATTACACATTCACATCGGCATTAACGTCTGGTAATTAATTTCATAGTAATTTAATTAAAGTTTGTTGGCGACATAAAAATAATCACCAGTGCTTGATGGATGAAATAAGGGTTGAAATATACGCTATTCGTATTCGCGAATTTTACAAATTATTCGTATTCGCAAATAGTGAAAATTTATATTCGTTCCATTTCTAATAATTATACATATATATATATATATATATTGTATGGTGACATTCTTACATTGTATACATATCTTTCACAAAGAGATAACTGGTCTAGGAAAAAGTATAAAATTGTATGGATAGTATAATGATTGACATACATAATTATAGTAATCCTCTTAAGATTACAGCCCAGTCAGATGTTATCACCATATTTATTGCATCTCTTCAAGTTAATCATATTTTATGCCCACAAAACTAGGTAGGAGTCGGTTTATATGACCATCGGTGTATATTGTGTGTATTATATATATATATATATACATATATCAATCAATCATCTTCATTTGGTAAATAATTTACATAGATAATACAGTTTATTTACAGTATTACAATACATATTCACATAAAAGTATAATAGTCTATGTATATAAACATTCACTATCGTTCGATGATAGCCAAAATAAACCACCAAGACGTGTCACGGTCCTCAAGGGGATAAGAAGCACCTGGAAGTGCTTATACACTTACAACCTTACATTTCAATAAAATAATTATCACCACTGACAAATTGGTCACAAGAACAGAGGGGTAGGTGTACTCGTGCCGCCATCAGATAAGCCTGTGGCCTCAGCAGAGCTCCCGCCTACAGCAGCTCACATACTTTCCTACGTGAGGATTTACCTATCCCAGGGTGCTCCTTGTAACCACGGACACCGTATTTGTGAAGGTTATCCACAGCTACATAGTCACGCCCAAATAGAATGGGAGAGGCAGCAACAACACAGTGGGGACGCTGCATCCTGGCTGCATATCCCTTTCAAGAGTACCAATTAAGCAGGGCAGAGAAGTCTAATTAATACATTTAAACAGTCATATACAAACATTGATTATTAACGTAAAAATAAAAAAAAATATATATGGCTGAAGTTAACGTATCCTATATGGCATCCTACGCTCTTCATGTCTTTGCACCCAGTTAATCGTGGCTTCAATTATATCAAGAGTGAACTTGTTTAAATCCACATTGTACCTATTGCTGAACATGTTATGAACAGAGGAGAGGAACAAACCAGAATTGAGAGATGGCAAACTTAACTTCATGATAGCACTCCTAGTTCTCTGTATTCTTTTATAATATCTTGCTTGTGTAAGGGCTACATGGTGTTTTAGTAGGAGTTCGTTACACTTTTCTGCTGTTTCATGGTTACTGGCATCATTTGGTACTTTAATTATTATTTTTAAGGATTTAGCATAGGCTATCTGAAAGGCTCTGAAAACAGTAGGGCTAAATATGTTCTTTCCATTCCATAAGGAGAGCCCATAATCAGGTTTGCAGTAAGCATTAAATAAGTAAAAAAAAAAAAATTGTATCTACAGCTGAAAAAATTCTATAAATGCTATGAAAGTTACCATAAAAACTATTCAATCTCTTCTCAATATCTAGTTTGTCCTTGAGATTATTGGATATTATGTGTCCCAGATAGTCATAGGATTGAACAATTTCCAGCCTATGTGGACCCAGTTATGCCTTTTGCCTCCCTCAATCACATAGAAAACAAAATAAAAATTGAATTAAGTTAGTTTCCCCCCTTTTTTTTTATCCATTTAGCATACATGGTTTTATTTTTATTGATGTTTAATTTGAGCTTATTCATACTAACACAAAATTTATCGTAAATATGGTCCATGCACGAGATAGAATTTGCAAGTAACACTAGGTCATCCGCATAGGCTAGAATGTTCACCCTAGATATACCTAATTTACACCCTACATTAGTACTACTTATGGAGGTTATTACCGAATTTATATAACATTTAAACAAAAGGGGAGATAAGATGCCTCCCTGCCTCACTCCATGTTCTATATAATGGTAACTTCCCTGTTCGCCTTGCCATTTCACATTAGCACTCTGATTACGAAGATAATGCCTAATTAAAAATATTAAATCAGATGGAATATTTGCTTCAATTAGTTTCTTTCCCAATACAAAATGGTTTACAAGATCAAAAGCCTTGGATAAATCAATAAATATATTATAATACCCTTATTTACAGTTTTTATATGGTCACGCATAACTTCCTTAACTAAAAAACAGGCATCAGTAGTGGATACCCCTTCACGGAATCCAAAATGTCTATCATCAATATCAATTTTATCTTCTAAAATACTCAAACTTAGTATTTCCCATATTTTTAACAAGCAAGAAGACTGCATGACAGACCTTTAGTTACTGGCATCCGTAATATTCCCCTTAGTATTTTTGACAACAGGCGTAATGTTACCTTTCAATAATTCCAGTGGGAGATAACAATGTGAAAGACATACATTATAAAAGAGAGCCAAGTTTCTTAAGAAGTCATCTAAAGCATACTTTAAAAACAGGGAATGGATTCCATGTGTCCCACCCCATTATTAAGCCGATTAGTTAAGTTTTTAAGGTTACCATTGAAATATTACGATATATTGTGTTCCCGTTTTGCCATAATTGTTTAAAACAAGTCATAAAATCATTCCTACATTGATCATCTTGAGCTGGCTGATTTAATAAATATTTATCATAAAATACATGTATAATATCCTTTTACTCAAATTTCCCATCAACAATCCTTGTTGTCTTGATATTTCCATTTTTGCGTTTCACATTAGTCCAACATTCTCGTTTGTTTCTGCTACCAAATTTCTCTACAATTGAATTACAGATCTCCATATTTTCATTTGCTTTAAAATTATTTAAGGCAGTCTTAAAATCGCTACGCGAGGTAATCATCTGGGCGTGTTCCTCCGTACCAATTACCCTTCCAGAAATAACCCAATTTACGTAGCATTCCCTGGCTTTAATGTACAGACTTTTGACCCTCCTATTCCATCCGGGTAAAACCTTAAACTTGTTTATTTTTACAGCATCAGTAGCATATTCCTGAGAGGCAAGAGATATAGCAGTACACAAAGATTTATATTGTTTATCAATCAACTGTATATGTTTCAAATTTCTACATCCAACCTGAGTACAGAGATTTAATGTAGGGTCATACATGTTTCCTAAAATTACATCAGCTTTATTTGCTATATCATACATATTATCCATAGTGAGTTTATTCCAATTAATATATTTAAAATCATCAAAAGAATCTTCAGCGCTCTTATCCCGCCCCACGGGTTCGGTTACAAGTTTATTGAAGCTCTTAATACACAAAGTAAAACCTAAAGGAAAATTATCTGAACCTATTTTATCAGATAAAACCTTAATATTTTTCACACTGACCTGAGCCTGGTTTCAGCCTACCACATGATCCAACCATCTGCAATATGAGTTACCGTACCCCATGAAGGTAAATGGGTTATTGTCCAGTACATCAACATCATAACAAGCGAGTACATTTTCTGCCATAAAAGAGGAGAGCCTGTGCCAAGCTCGACCTGAATGTGGGTCTGCGTTAAAATCCCCTATAAAATATATAGAGTCTCAATTATTAAGCTTAATTCCGAAAGAGTTCGCAGGTATTTCTGTAGGGTAACAGCTTCCCAAACATCGCTATTAAGATAAACATTTACCAATAATATATCATTACCATTAATTGTTATATTAAACGCCTTTGAATTTGATTGCAACATAATATCCTTAATTTTTAAATTTAAATTGTTCTTAAATAATATAGCCATACCACCTTGAGGCCGTCCAGCCATAGCTGCGAGGGCTTTGTCTGAGAGAGTAGCTGCTACCCCAACACTGTCATAGTAGCTGCTACCCCAACACGGTCATAGTAGCTGCTACCCCAACACTGTCATAGTAGCTGCTACCCCAACACTGTCATAGTAGCTGCTACCCCAACACGGTCATAGTAGCTGCTACGCCAACACGGTCATAGTAGCTGCTACCCCAACACGGTCATAGTAGCGGCTACCCCAACACGGTCATAGTAGCGGCTACCCCAACACGGTCATAGTAGCGGCTACCCCAACACGGTCATAGTAGCGGCTACCCCAACACGGTCATAGTAGCTGCTACCCCAACACTGTCATAGTAGCTGCTACCCCAACACGGTCATAGTAGCTGCTACCCCAACACGGTCATAGTAGCTGCTACCCCAACACGGTCATAGTAGCTGCTACCCCAACACGGTCATAGTAGCTGCTACCCCAACACGGTCATAGTAGCTGCTACTCCAACACGGTCATAGTAGCTGCTACCCCAACACGGTCATAGTAGCTGCTACCCCAACACGGTCATAGTAGCTGCTACCCCAACACGGTCATAGTAGCTGCTACCCCAACACGGTCATAGTAGCTGCTACCCCAACACGGTCATAGTAGCTGCTACCCCAACATGGTCATAGTAGCTGCTACCCCAACACGATCATAGTAGCTGCTACCCCAACACGGTCATAGTAGCTGCTACCCCAACACGGTCATAGTAGCTGCTACCCCAACACTGTCATAGTAGCTGCTACCCCAACACGGTCATAGTAGCTGCTACCCCAACACGGTCATAGTAGCTGCTACCCCAACACGGTCATAGTAGCTGCTACCCCAACACGGTCATAGTAGCTGCTACCCCAACACGGTCATAGTAGCTGCTACCCCAACACGGTCATAGTAGCTGCTACCCCAACACGGTCATAGTAGCTGCTACCCCAACACTGTCATAGTAGCTGCTACCCCAACACTGTCATAGTAGCTGCTACCCCAACACTGTCATAGTAGCTGCTACCCCAACACTGTCATAGTAGCTGCTACCCCAACACTGTCATAGTAGCTGCTACCCCAACACTGTCATAGTAGCTGCTACCCCAACACTGTCATAGTAGCTGCTACCCCAACACTGTCATAGTAGCTGCTACCCCAACACTGTCATAGTAGCTGCTACCCCAACACTGTCATAGTAGCTGCTACCCCAACACTGTCATAGTAGCTGCTACCCCAACACTGTCATAGTAGCTGCTACCCCAACACTGTCATAGTAGCTGCTACCCCAACACTGTCATAGTAGCTGCTACCCCAACACTGTCATAGTAGCTGCTACCCCAACACTGTCATAGTAGCTGCTACCCCAACACTGTCATAGTAGCTGCTACCCCAACACTGTCATAGTAGCTGCTACCCCAACACTGTCATAGTAGCTGCTACCCCAACACTGTCATAGTAGCTGCTACCCCAACACTGTCATAGTAGCTGCTACCCCAACACTGTCATAGTAGCTGCTACCCCAACACGGTCATAGTAGCTGCTACCCCAACACTGTCATAGTAGCTGCTACCCCAACACTGTCATAGTAGCTGCTACCCCAACACTGTCATAGTAGCTGCTACCCCAACACGGTCATAGTAGCTGCTACCCCAACACTGTCATAGTAGCTGCTACCCCAACACTGTCATAGTAGCTGCTACCCCAACACTGTCATAGTAGCTGCTACCCCAACACTGTCATAGTAGCTGCTACCCCAACACTGTCATAGTAGCTGCTACCCCAACACTGTCATAGTAGCTGCTACCCCAACACTGTCATAGTAGCTGCTACCCCAACACTGTCATAGTAGCTGCTACCCCAACACTGTCATAGTAGCTGCTACCCCAACACTGTCATAGTAGCTGCTACCCCAACACTGTCATAGTAGCTGCTACCCCAACACTGTCATAGTAGCTGCTACCCCAACACTGTCATAGTAGCTGCTACCCCAACACTGTCATAGTAGCTGCTACCCCAACACTGTCATAGTAGCTGCTACCCCAACACTGTCATAGTAGCTGCTACCCCAACACTGTCATAGTTTTCATCAATAAAATCTAACTTCCATAATTTGTCCTCCAGAAGCATGGTTTCTTGTAAACATATTAAATCATATTCCAAATCAGTTAACTCTCTAATAACACCTATGTTCTTTGATAATGAAGAACAATTATACGTACATATATTTATATCACAGACTCACTTTATCGAAGCTAATAATGTGTATGCTCTAAACAAAATTTATATTACAATATACCCTAATACCGTAAAAATAAAAATAAATAAAATAAACAAAAATACTGAAGAAGGAATTACAAAAAATACTCCCAAGAAAATATATGCAGTGAACAAAAATCTATATAATGTGAAATGTGTGTAAACAAAGCAGAAAGAGAGACAATCAATCAATGATTGGCTTCGATCTTTGATAAAATGTATTCAGTATTATTTCTTCAGGCCACAAGTCTGCCTGAAAGAATTTATCTTTGTCAGTTAATTCTATGTTAATTTTAAAAGCATTAAACCTTTGGAGATAAAATGTCTAATTGCGAAATTGATAAAATCATTATGCCAAAAGTATTCTTAATATATTCAGTTATACTTTCTTCTGTAGCTTCTCTGGGTGCAGCTATAAAAAATATGCCTGTGACTTTCCTGGAGCCAGTAACACCTTTAAAGTTAGTTTTGTTCCTCTCAGTTACACTGGTCGTCCTCATCTTGTTAAGTGATGACACAATGGTCCAGTCGTTCTTCCGGTCCCGGCCCTCCCCCGCCGGCAGGGAGAGATATTGAATAATATCAAACAAACCATTTTCATAGTCCGATTTCGCAGAGTTGATAAAGCAGAGCAAGCCGTTGATTACAGTGTCGGGCTCCATATCTTTAAGGCTTCGAAGCTTCCATTAATTAGTTTATAGAAATTCGTGTACATCCAGAGAAAACTTACTGGTGGGATGTTTATAGCAGTAACTATTATATTTTTTGTAGACTATGTTTAGGGTTCGTTTTCAATATTAGAAAAATAAATGATTTGATGTTTATTGAAATAAGGTAAGTCACGACACTAAATGTTCAAGACAAGGTCAATAGCACACACTATTTACTCTTCCACCATATATTTATAATCAGCATACGCGTTGAGTCTTCCCACAGCTGATTGTTGGTGAGCGCTCACTATTTCGGCGATAATATGGACAAAAACGGCACTGTATAAGAGCTGCTCCACCATCAAGGTGCTTGGTATATAATTATACAGTATATATATATATATATATATATATATATATATATATATATATATATATCAGAAAACAAACATAAGCTGGTTCTTGTGGTAAAAAATAGCATATATGAAGCCCTTAACGAGCAAATTTGTAACACTGCTAATGGAGGTGTACCGACGGTTCAGCACCCCTAAGTGTCGGCGCGCAACATAAGTCGAGTATAATAAATCTGGACTATCTGGCGGCGCTCGACATAGGTCGTGTGGCAATTTCAGCACGTAATGTTGCTGAGAGAGAGACAAGTGGTGGCAGGAGAGTAGCGAGCGTATGACTGCTCCAGACCACCGCGGCGAACCTACGGACACGAATCCCACCTCCTCTCTCACTCGCTACATACGGAATTGTATGGGGAAAGTGCCGAATTACATGCTTTTTGCACTCGCGTTGCGCGGTTGTTGCAAGAAAACTAGCCATCATAAAAGGATTGTTATGGTGTCATTGGAAAGCTCTGTTTATGCCCTTTCAGGGATAGATACTCGTTTTACGCTATGGGTCTTATTTAGGCATGAAAATGATCACGTAAACAGCCCTATTTTGGCTAAAAACACCCCGCTGGGCGGTACATATAAATAAACCGCTAGCCCGCTAATCTAGTGTTAAGTGTTGGTTTAAATTTTCCAATAAAATAGGTCGGTTTTTTTTTTTGCAAATTAATGTAGTCTGATTTGACTTTATAAAACTGCATTACATTAAATTTAAGAGATGTTTTTGGCACATTGTGAAATAAGAGTGCTTACAATAAGGCCTCTATTATGGGTTACATGATCTCTATGTAGGTTCACTCAACGTCTAAGATTTGAATTTTCCCTTATATAAATTTCCTTGCAGCCATTGCAGCACAAGACATATATGCAGTTCATTGTAATACAACTCATATTATCATTAACTATAAAAGTATAATTAGTATTAATAAATTTGTATTCATGGCTTTCGATTAGTTCTAAGCATATTTTGCATCGAGGATTGCCACATTTTGTTACTGTAAAGTCAGATGAGTTACGGAGTTTAGCTCTAGTTAATAGTTTAAGGTTTTTTGGTTGCCGTTTAGCTTTAATGAGATTTACATCTTTGTATATGTCATTAGTTTCTGGAGATTTTTATAATAAGTCTACAGTGAATTTTACTTCTTTAAAGTAATCATCATAGTTAGGGTTGTAAGTGGTTATGTATGGCAATATATAATTCTGAGTGTTATCATTGGTAGCGGTGTTTCGTAGTTGGGTTATAGGTATTCTTTGTGCTCGCTCAATGCCATTATTTATTATACCAGTTGGATATTTTCGTTGTATAAGAAACCCTTTTATTCTTCGAGTCTCTTGTCTTTTAAAGTTGGATCTAGGACTATTGTACAAATTCTTCTAGCTAAATTGAAAGGGATATTAACTTTTAACATGTCTTGGATGGTTTGAGTTGTTTAGGTTATGGTTGTATACCTATTGTATACCTAGTTGGCTAGGTATTGTTTAGTATAATTTTTTTTATAATGCCTATCTGTAATAATTTGAGTATTCGGTTTTATGGGGCATATATCCAAGAAAGTTACTACTCCGCTCGCATCACGTGTAAACTTAATTTTGTTATTCAAATTATTAAGTTTGTCCAGGATGGGTTGCAAGGTGCCATCCTTTTTATCCCAAATTATGAACAAATCTTCCAGATATCGCTTGTATTTTTTTCTTAAATTTTGCTGCAATAATATCTCCATATGTGGAGGCTACAATAGAGTAATTTGTTCTCCAAGTATCCTAATACTAGATTCGCATAATTAGGGGCAATTTTTTTTTCCCATAGCAGTGCCTGATATTTGTAGGTAGTTAACTTCATTAAATTGGAAAAAATTATTCTCTAGAACTAGTTTGCAACTATCCTTTATGAGACTTGCAGGAATCCTATTATTAGTATCATAATTATCAACCCAGTAATCTATAGCTTCATAGCCCAGTTCATGACTAATATTACTATAAAGATTTACTACGTCAAGAGTTATGAATATTTCTGTGGTTTCCAGTTGTGGAGGTAAAGAGTTTAAGAATTCAAGACAGTTTATAAAATATGCTGGAATGTGTTTTGGAAATGGTTGCAATATAAGATCTAGTAAGTGATTAATGTGGTGTGTAGGACATATTGGGCCCGCAACAATGGGTCGCATTTTTAAGTCACTAGGAATTGGGATACATTCATATTCAGAATTTGTGTTTTCAATTGATTTTATTATTAACTTGGATTTATGGAAGGCCATAGAATAAACTGGTCTTATCCTCAAAGTTTGTTAAATACTGCATTTCTTTCTTAGTCAGGCATTTCTTGTATTTATCAAGTGTAGTTTTAATTTTGTACATGGTTGTTTTGTCAATGTTAGTAGGGATCTCCTTATATGTATCTCTGTCATTTAATATATTCAAAACATTGATATAAAATGCAGTGTCCATTACGACAACGGCAGAACCTTTATCAGCCTCTTTAATGGTAATGTCAGCTCTATTAGATGGAGATTTAATTGCATTGTGCTCAATAAAATTTAAGTTAGGTTTTGTTTTGGTATTGGTTTGTGTAGAGTCTATAGTTTTGCAAATTTTAAGAGTTTATTACTGTGTCAAGTGTGGGATTACGGCCACTATTAGGTTCCTAAAAGGATTGTGATTGAACTATAGAAGGATTCTCTGTAATTGTATCATGAAACAATTCCCTTAGTCTAAGCTTTCGGCATAATTCATCAATGTCATTATGTAATTCATTTAAACTTTGAGAATCAGGTGTGGGGCAAAATTTAAGTCCCTTTGATAAGAGATTATTCAACAGAGTTTAGTTGGGTACAAGATAAATTTACAACTTTGGTATCTAGTTCTTGTGCCAGCTCCGACCGTGGCCCACCAAAAAAGTCGGACTTGTAGGTTTTGGATTTGTAAGAAGACCCACTTTGAAAGGCGCCAGTAAGTGTGAAAGGAAACTGCCAAATTCACTCAAATTTGGAACATCGCTTTTTTGGTGGTTAACAGAGGTTGTCGGTTTGCGTTGCCGGTTGTGATTGGGATTGTGGTTGGTTTTCCCCCCTCCTGTGATTAAGGGATTCGGTGTCCTCAACAATTAAGTCCTCATGTGCGTTTTTTTGCTGAGAGCGTTTTATTTAGGAAGAATGTCCTTTTTTTTTTCTCCCCAAATGTTTTTAGATAGTGTTCTTCTCGAGCAGTCGTTTCATACCATTTTTCTATCAAATGTTGCCTTACTTCTGGAGAATCATACTGATTTATTAGTACTTTCATTAGTTTCTCAGTATTGTGCATAGTTTGTTGTAGTTTTTCTGCTTGTTCATTTAGTCTCTGCATTTGAATTTTAACTTTAGTGACTTCCAACTCCTTTTAGTCTTCTAGAATTAGAGTCAGTCTGGCCCGGAAAATGTTTTTCTTTAAATTTTGGAGGGATTGTTGGTTCTGGTCTGCTTAAGAATTCTTCATAGATAGTGCTGATCCCTGTTGACCTTAGGTGATTATAGAATGCATGCTTGCGAGTGTTGCGGGCCTCATCCCATTCCACTGGTTTGGTTTCATGATTCTTGTGGTTAGCGTTTGGGATGTTCTGTGGATTGTTGGGGTATCCGGAGATATGTTTTTTTTATTTTAATTCAAATAGGACCTTGTGAAACTGTTCCTGTTGGGATTTTAAATCATCCTTCATGAAGTTTATTGCCGCTAGAGTTTTAACATACTGTTTTTCCTGCTAGATTTTACTTTGCTCTAATGCAGTGAAAATCATAAGCCAATAGACTGCCTCTGAATCAATTGGTTCTTCCATGTTGTCATCCGATTTATTATATCTCAAGACTCATAACCATAAGTTAACAAACCCAAGAAATATTATGGAAGAGAACAGCATTAGTTGTAGATTAAAATAGTGAACTGTATATAGAGTCAATTCAACACTAACACATGAAAACCAAAACAAGAACATTATATAAACATAGACACTAGTTAGTAATTGTTATTGAACTTCAATAAACATATGTGTTTATTAAAAAAGAAAATGATATAATGGTGCACTGCCTGCAACAACCCTGCAGAAGTAGTCACAACCAGTGTACCACCTTGTAATAAAAATAGGAAAAGTTAACTTAAATGCATTTCTCCTTTTAATGGAGGATCTTCAGTAACGGAAAATAGGAATAGCTGGTGTATAAGTTTCGGGGGACTGTGGTCCTCACCCTATGGCTACCAACCAGCTACTGACTCAGATCATTTAAGTATTTATTATTGTAAGGTTGGTTTATTCAAAGATTCAAATGTGTTATTCAAAAGTTCGTTGGTTCGTATCTGGAAATTCAAAATATGTATTGTGATGCTTCATATTGATTAAATTGATTTGTTGTATTGTATTAATAGTTTTACGAGCTCTGTTATACCAGCGTACCACTTTGCACAAGAATGCAAAAGAAATATCAGAAAACAAGTATAAGCTGGTTCTTGTGCTAAAAAATAGCACATATGAAGCCCTTCACGAGCAAATTTGGAACACTGCTAATGGAGGTGTACTGATGGTTCAGCATTAAGTGTTGGTATAAATTTTCCAATAAAATAGGTTTCTTTGGTTTTTCGCAAATTAATGTAGTCTGATTTGACTTTATAAAACGGCATTACATTAAATTTATAAGAGATGTTTTGGGCACATTGTGAAATATGAGTGCTTACATTAAGGCCTCTATTATGTGTTACATGATCTCTATGTAGGTTCACTCGAAGTCTAAGATTTGAAGTTTCCCCTATATAGATATTTTACTTGCAGCCATTGCAGATCTCTCTTGGGCTATGTCACCTATACTTCCATCCCAAAACTTAAGTGCTTCTTGTTGTATAAAGTGCTTTTTATTTAAATATTGCGAAGGGTGATTAATATAATATTATGTAGTGTTCCATTTAACGTTAATATCAGAGATTGTCGATTATCTCCTAATTTGCTATCGCCCCTCGTATTGTGAGAAAATTCCACACTCTAAGTGCAGGGATTGATGTATGTATAATTCTGTGAATATATCTCTTATATTCTAGATCAGAGCTTTACATGTCTTCATTCGGGATTTATATACAATGCTCTACACATAAATTCTTGTGTACACCCAGATCTTAATATTGTGTTTATTGTTGGCTGGGTACGTAATTACAAGATAAAGTGCGTACAGAGAGAGTTCGAAGTGCGTCTCGTAGAACTGCGTTCAAAGATTCCGCTTCCAAACCTCACCTCCCATTATAACTTATTTTGTATTGACTGAACTATTCCAGTCAGTCTTTCACCATGCTTAAACCGCAGCCAGGCGATGTTCAGCCAAGCGTACTGGCTTGATTAATTATTCTTCATTGAATGAGTTTATTCTTCAATGCTTTCACTCTTTGAGTTTATAAAGATATTTATCTTTTATTTTATGAATTAACGTGCGTGTTATTCAGACCTCAGTTAATATCCTAATTTCCAGTCAAATTCAATTGGGAGTATGCGTCCCAGTAAACTTGATCTACCTTGTCGACTAATCCTCTAGCGGTTGCCATTTACCTTCAGGGTATTAATTATTTATTGTTGAGACCAAACCTCTCTGTGTTATTTATTTTGTGATCCTATAGTGATTCACTACGTTGTTCTGTATACGAATGTTTTATCCTAGTGTTCATCTTTGTTTCACTTAGTATACAAAGTGAATGTATAAGTGTTTTAAACCAATTATTATGATCCATTTCCCTTCAAGCTCATTTTGATATAGATGAGACTTGAGTCCTGTCATAATATGTACCCTAGCTACATAAGAAAATAAAACGTGTGAACCGCAATTGTGTATTCTGTTACTTTGGTAGAGATTGATATCCTTATTGTATTATCCAAGCCAGTTCTGACCCCGTTGTTAATTCAGGTTCTCAGCTTCACAATAAGTGAACATAACGAACCATTCTAAATGCAGTAAAAATAATCTACTCGCATAACATATACTGTATATATATATATTTATATATATATACAATATAAATTATATAGATATCATGTAAGCTATGCTCACTTTTATTACTTAAGCCCACTCTTATTGTCTCTCTTTGTCACTCCAACTGTCACTATTTGACCACACTGAGTTCCATCAGCATTCTACAGATATATATATATTTATTTTTTTATTTTTTCTATATTCCAACTACTCCCTCTCGGGCATAGGCTGAGAGCCTGTACATTCCACCGCTCAACACGGTGAAGCCCGTGAGGTCTTGTTCCAGCCTGGGGAGTGAGACATGTGAAGCATCCATCATGGCTCAAAGCAGCTCCATCTCTGAAGCGGCTGGTTGCTTCGCTCAAGTGCTTCACCGTCTCACCCTCCAGACTCAGACCCTCACTCTCAGAATGCCACCTATTGAGCAGTGAACTCACTAGGCATTGTCATATATATATATATATATATATATATATATATATATATATTACACCCTATTATATATAAATCCATTTATAATCGACTAACCCCTTTCGATAGTCCCATATTTAACTTCACCTTCATAATCCTTATGTTAAACTGATCACACTGATATGTTTATTTTAATTGTGTATGCTTACATTTTATAAACACTCTCAGTAAACAGCTCCTTCTTAGACACGACAGAATGCGTGAATTCTTATAAAGTTCCCAGTTCCATTTTTGCTGTCTTTACATTACCCCCTAGCGACTGTTAAGCTCACGCTGTCAAAAGGCAATACAGATGACTCTACACCAGGGCACTGAGAAGGAAGGTTCTATCCATTTCCTCTCCAGCTCACACACTCTTCCCTGTCACTATTAAGACTTATATCAAGCCAAAGCAATCTTGTACTCTAAACCTAACTTATAAACTTAGTATTGAACAAGCCCCATAACCTCCATTTAGTTATCTCCTTAATGATTAACTCCAACACTGAGTTTATAATCCACACTAACTATCTTTAACCATTTAGGAGTATATATTTGTTTTGTATTATGTATTTATTATAACTTATAATGCATTTATACTTTCCTTTACTCCTTATTTGAATATTATTATACTGTACAATATATCCCAAGGTTATATATACTGTATATATACATTATATATATACTATATATATATATATATATATATGATGAAAGAATCTTAACCTTTTCCCTATTTATATTAAGGAGAAGAGAATTCCATATTCCAGGATACCATACAGGAATGTTTACAAGTTTCCCCACATAACTCGGGTTATATCGAAGATCAATAAATAATAGTAGTAAAGAGTTTAAATGACTGTTGGGCCCAGGCAAGATTATTCGAGTGTCTGCTATGGCCTATATGTAGCCATCAATTAATGGATTCGGACAACAAATTACGGGCATGTACAGTCACAAGCCATAATACCTCACACCATTTGAGTCTTTGAAGCCAAGTTGTGCGGTCTCTGGGATATAACATAACATTGGATTCGCTTGGGTTCGATATAGATTCAAATAGGTGTATAGGTATTAAGGCTCATGATTGTGCTACACGTGGGTGTCCCCATGGGAGTGTGGGTCATGCCTGTGACGTAGACATAACCCACACCCAAGAGTGAAATGCTATTCTCAGACTTTCCTCTATTCAACTGCTGAGCTCTGGAACTCTCTCCCAGAATCTGTCTGTCCCTCTATCTATGACTTAAGTTGCTTCAAACTCCGTGTGTCCAGACAGTTTAGCTCAAACGTCCCTTGATTTTTGCCCTGTCACTCTTTCAACTCTGGGGGAGGCACTCGCTGCAGGCATGTATGCCTTTTGTCCCCCTCATTCACATAGAAAACAAATATATATATATATATATATATATATATATATATATTATATATATACTGTATATATACCGTATATATATATATATATTGAGAATATATCACAAATACACGTGAGCCACTAAATGTTTCTAGTCTCTCAGTGGGGATCGAACCATCGACCATC
>JBAKBP010013140.1:0-64362 GCA_037953745.1 Lithodes maja | reverse complement strand
GTTAAGCGTATAATCGCCCGCTTGGGCAGACATGCCCATCATGACCATCGTTAGCTTTTCAGGGATGACGTTACCCCATGGCTGGTCATAAGTGGCGGAGGTCTGATCCTTGGCCAGCACGTAGGTTTTAAAGAGAGTTTTGGTAATGTGGATTTTGTACAGACCCGCCGCTCAACAAGGAGTTTAGAGCGTATAAGGCGTTTGGGGTAGGGGAATAACCTTGTATAAAGCAATTTGGTAGAATCTACGTGGAGTCGTGCCTTATCTCCATTACCTAGGTACGTTCATTAGCCAATCGTTACTCGCCAGTTCGAGGTGGAGTCGTACGGGAATACTGTCGGGTAGATAACTGTCTAGCGAACTAATGTCGAGGAATAAATGAGCGCATAGCTCCAGACCGTGGGTCTTGAGTTGTTTAGAGAAGTCCTTTCGAGCGGGGGTAAAGTAACTGTCCTCTATCTTCCGGGTGAAACCATCGGGGGGGGCACGCAAAATTAGCCAAGGACCCAATTGTGTTAATTTTGCCGGGTGTCAAGGTGATGAGGGCTTTAACGTAGGAGCTGTAACGTAGAGAACATTGGTTTCGACGGGCACGTCGCCGAGAAACCCTGCACGGATTTGAAAAGACTGTGGGCCGTGTTATTCGAGAGCTCATGTTCACGTCGTCCCCGAGGGGGGTCGCATTATCCTCTTGGGTTAGCCGCAGAGTGGTGTGTATGACCAATTGACCCAAGTCAATAAAGCTCCCCGGAGTCCCAGGGATGAGGAAATCACGTATCGGTCAGTTAACTTCATGTTGAAACCTAGATTGCTAGGCAACACGTCGCATCTTGCCGGGAGGCTATGGTGGCTTCCAAAAGTCGGGTCTTGTTGGGACGGGGAAATAATTCACTGACGCCAGCAGCGTATTGACCTACGGGGGCCTGCTGACCCACAGCTCCCTCCGCAGTCGCGATGCTCGCCATCTCGACGCTAGCCCGATACTGATTTACAGCGAGGAAAATATGTCCTTCTTATAGCACCCCTTCATTGTCTTCTTTTTAATTTTCCTTTTAACCTTTACCCTCTTCCTATTTCTACCACCTCCCCTCGCCACCTTTACGGCAGCGTTCTTCAGAGCGTTCAGACTGCCTTAGGTTATTACCCTGAGAGATATCCTCCAAGACATTGTTTCCCAAACTCGCGCGCGGAAGGAACTATGACATTTCGTACTAGAAACGGGAAGGCTCTTTTAGCGAGACCCGCTAATGTAGAGAACAGACCCCCACCCCGACGGTAGCTGGGCTCGTAGGCGAGGGTGGTAATATCGTTGACGCCACCCCCGTGAGATACTCTCTCCCCACGAGCGAAAAGAGAGCGATACTCCCCCACGGAGGGGGGGATGAATGTTAACTCGCATGCTGTTAGGGAAAAGACTGTTGACACGAGGCTCGACGAGCTATTAATATAGTCTGACAGCGCGAATGTGAAGTAAGCACGTCACGTGCTGACCCTCTTCAAAATACATGGGGCGACCCTTCTGGTCTGTGATTTTAATGGAAATGGTATCTATAATTTTAGGTTTGAGTGGTTTATAGACGATAGGATGCACACCTTTCGATTGCCCATCGGAGAGGGAAAAGGCGTCGAGAATATTTACATTTACCCTGGCGAATCTCGAAGGGTTGACCAGGTCACTGTATATGAGCACGCACTGAGCATCGCCGTTCCTTAAGACAGGAAACGGGCTAGGTATGATATAGAAATGCATCGTCTCCTTCGCTGAGAGCATCTCGGGGGGAGGTAAACATGTCATAGGCTTCTAAGGGGCTTAAGCCGAGAAGTCGGGCTACCCGCTCTTCGAGCTGTATCTTCACGTATGAGATGATCGGATGGGGGTCGCGGAAGCAGCGTACCGTTAACGTGTTGGCTCAGGTTCATACGACCGAGGGAGAGTATTTGAGATGGGTTGGCTAGGCGGTCAAAGGCGCTAGTGTTAGGAAGACCGGGGTAGGCTTCATCATGGGGATGTCCGACGTAGGTTCTGTCGCGGTTAAGGAGACCCCTTAGTATAGCCCCTATTTTATTATTAACCCGCTCGATAAGGTATTCAATGTCCGGACTCAAGATATTTTCCCAAATAGTCACAAGCACCTTACGCTTTTCAATAGCGCCTGAAGAAGTAAGCTGCCCGTACTCTATATGTATGGCGCATTCTGCTTCGTCTCTCTTAATAGTATAGTAACGTTGAGGGAGTAACACATTTAACAGGCCAACTTCGTATTCCACGTCCTTGTGTAACGTTAAGGTTTGTAAGTTGTTGGTAAAACTACTGCTACTATTGGGGTATATGACACTGTCTGCAGCGCTTGTAACGTAGATATGGTGTGACTCCATCTTGGAACAGCAAGGGACTAATGCGAAGTTGGCTCGTTTCTTATATTTATAGCTACCTACAAGGATGGGAGAGTAATACAAGATAGGTAATGCTTAGGTATTTATTTACAGAGAGAGAGAGAGAGAGAGAGAGAGAGAGAGAGAGAGAGAGAGAGAGTCATTAACGGAGATTATGCACGCATTATTAGGAATTGAGAGGGTCTTGCGTCACAACATTGTAGTCTTCATCCACGTCGCTGTTCCTTAGCTTCTTCTCACTCGCCTCCCTGGGGTTGGTGTTGATCGATTTGCCCTCCTCCTCCTCCAGGTGTGGGCGTTTTTGACCCGGGGTGAACCCTGCGTTGTCATTCACAGTGGTTAACCCCATCCACCACTTGTCCAAGATGACACAGGATATATTGCGGGTCCTAAGATTCCCGGCTGCATGGTTTAGGATAGGCAGGTAATCCTGTGCCCATACGTGAGAGGGGAGGCCCGCAGCACCGCATTTGAAGGGAATACAATACGTGTCATCTCATGTTGAATAGCCCAATCGACGAGTTTAGTAACACAGACATTAAACATTTTAACACGATCCTGGTGGTGGTCCTGCTTTAACCCTTGAATGAATTGGACGTCGCGAGAACTGAGTAGGTATTTCTGGTTAATCTCATTCAGCTCCAGCATCTTACCGGGGGCGTATTGAGCTAGAAGACAAGCAACATGGGGAAGACTAGGATCAGGGGACTCGCGAATTATAACACTCACAGGCACACCCCTGTCTTTCCAGCAGCATCGGTTTAGCCGATAAATAGACACTCTTTCAGCGTATAGGTTACTATATGGATACGTTTGGTGTAGAAGCGCAGTGAAGCCGGAGGTCTCCCGACAGGCCGTGCAGCTGTGAACACCGGCCATGATGGTTTTATCGTTATGATAGCGGGAGTCACCGGGAACCCCTTCCTCATAGCTGAGCGAGTAAGCATCACTTTCTCCACGGGCCTCCCCCTTCATCCAAGAAAGAGTAGAAGGAAGACACTCCTCCTTCTCGCATTCGGGCTGGGCAACGTCCTGAGCCCCACCGCCAGTCACAATCGATGAAGCCATTACCACTCTCTCCCAACGTGAGGGGGTGTCCACTACGTCCATTTCTCGAGGTGTTGATTGACCGTCTAGGAAGCTATTGCGGTGGGCGGAGGTCTTGTCGTCTGGAACTGCCGTAGTTGGCCCACTGTTGGGGTAAGAGAGTATGACGGGTCTGGGCTGTCTCGGCCGGTTTTAATACCACCACGAGCGGTTGGCGTGGGGTTGCCAGCTATTAGTTTAATGGGCAACCCTCGGGAAGTGGGGCTCACGATGGTTCAATAGGAGACCCACCCGTGGGTTGTCAGTGCGGGTATTTTAGACGAAAGTAGACTATTTATACCTCCACCGTATTGCTTTTTGATCTGAGTGTTTACAATATGAGAGGGATGAAGACCCGTTGCTCTAATAATTAGATCTACGTCATCACGCTGGGCTTTGGACGGTGTAGCCCCCTTAGACGAGAGTACCCCCACGATGTCTAGAACGTTGTTGTTGCTAGCTGAGTCCAGTAGCCATCCATTCTTGTCCCATCTAAGTAAGGGGTTGTTTTTAACTCGCTCCAGAAGCCCTAAAGCATATGGTGTTTCATTATATTTTACGTGGGCAGGCAGAAAATGTGCTAGACTGGGATTTTTGGAAGCATTCCCCATTACAGAAGTGGCTTTCATTAGCATGGGTGGTGGGAGTTTGGTTTTGCGCATAGCCATCGTTGATTTCTTGTTATTATGTGAACACGGTGTTGATTTCTTTCTCTTTTTCCTCGGGAGGGTCTTAGGAGGGGGCTGTGGGGGGAGGTGGGAGGGCGAGCTTGCTGGAACATGTTGTCCGGGGGAGGGGGAGGGGGAGGGCGGTGTAGGGGAACCCTCAATGCTTGTTAAAACACGCTTGGCTGTGGATTCGGGGAGGAGATAATAGCTACGCATTATGAGAACAGTTTTGAAAGTAGACCGGCAACTGCAGGGAGAAGGGCGGCTAATATATTACCCCCAGCCTTACTAGTTAGAATTAATCTCTTTTTGGTCAGAGATGTTTTCTTCCTGGCAACGGCTCGTATATCCTCACGATAGTGTTGTAGCTTTCTTATAATTTTACTATTCAGGGTGAGATGTTTCTTTAGAAAGTTGGAGAATATCTCAGAAATACAATTTAAATGCTCGCGTCCTAGTTGTTTAATGAGGTTCTTCCTTTCCTTGGGGTTAAGTTTTTTAAGTAGCAGTACAAACTTTTTATGTACACCGAGTAGGGGAAGCTTACTGTTCATCTTTGCACGAGGTCAGAGACATTAATCCAGCTGTCAAAGGAGGTAGGATATCCAACCCAATGTACAAAATATTGTTTTTCCCCTTTGCTTTTGCGGGTTCTCAGGATATTAATATCGAATGACTCGGGCAAGGAACTTGCCACCAGTTCTGACCCGTAGAAGATGCCCTCTATGGGCTCGCCGGATAGGTCTTCCAGGAGATAGGTTTTTGGTTGATGTTGGTGTTTTATTTCTCGAATTTGGAATAGCTCGTGGGTGTTCTGCTGGGTGTATCCCTTATGGAAAGCGGATGAACGAGTGCTACCCACGAGACGTACAGTCTCTCCAACAGCTAGCTCGGTACTAATGCGTCTGAGGGGTTTCTGGGGTTTTTCATACATTAGATGGAATTGCCGTGCAGTGTCGGATGGTCGAGTTAAATTATGTACGATTGTGGGGGTTTGTCCCTTTTTTAGTCCAGAGTGGGGGGAATTATTGTAGGCACTGACCATGTCCTGGAGGTGGTTAATATATCGGGGGGAATTCCGCAGTGTAATAAAGCGGTACATGCGGGATTTCAATGTGCGAATGGCTCGTTCGGCGATGGAAGCTTTAATCTCACTAGAATGAACGCTATATAGCTTAATCTTGCGGGATGTTAGATATTCCTTCACTTTTTTATTATAAAACTTGGTGCCTAGATCAGTGTTCAATCTTCTCACACCCCTGGATTCATCTGTTTCCATAACCCTCTTAACAGCCATTAGCATGGAAGTAGCATCTTTCCTGTGACAGGGTACTACCTGCATGAAACGGGAAAAGACGTCCACGCATACTAACAGGTACGATATATTGTCGTTGTCTTTCTTTAAATGACGCACGTCGGCTAAGTCGGCAGCCATGATGATCTTGGGCTTGGGGGAGAGAACTTTCTGGCGGGGGAATTTCTTTGGCTGTAGCTTATGTAGAGTGTAGGTATTGCTGGTCCTGAGAAATCCTGTCACATCTTGCAGTTTTATGGAAGGATCAATGTCTCGAGCCTTATCCCATAGTTTCTTTTGAGAAGACAGTCCGTATGGCTGGTCGTGACGACCGTAGAGAACATTTAATAGCTCTCGATGCTTAGAACTCACCATTGGAATACACGTTCACAGGGTGGTTCACCCACTATATTTGTGCGGAATTGCAGGGCTTCGGGAGTATTTATACCTAAGTCAACGAGGAGATAGCCAAAGGGTTTAGAGAAAACGGCAGATTTGTATATTTCAACAAAATCGCTGGCTCGGTCTTTGCCGAATATTTGCCTTCCAAGTAGTTGTATTTGCAATAAGTCACGTTATCTCAGTAATAGGAAGTGAGAACAGTTGAGACTAATATTCCTCGCATGTTTACCGCCCATGTATAGGTTTTGGGTTATGAAGATGCATGAAATGTTATTATGCCGACCGCGGGTAAAAGCGTCAACGACTACTTTATTCTTTACAGCTTCGATAAATAGATCGTCAAGGATGAATAAGGTTCCTCTTTGATCGTAAATATCCTCATCGCTTATAGGGTTCACTATTTCTGGAGATACAGTTACCTTAGGTCCTATTTCTTTATCATGCTGTAGGGGGTGCGAGGGAAGACCGCATATAACAATCTTTTTAAATTTATTATGATGCTTGGATATAAGTTTCTTGACGAGTTCTGATTTGCCGGAATTGCTGTATCCCGCTACTATTATGCGAGCGGGGTGTTTGAATATGTCGAGAGCATCGGAGGGAAATGCTTCCGTCATGTTGGTTTCTATTTAACCGATACCTTTACGAGGTTTGAATGCATATATATATATGTTTTAGGGTTCACACGGGGTGGGCTGCATGACTATATATAACAGGTAGTCACATGTTCTCGCCTAGGCAAGGTTAGGTTAGGTGGTTGGAAAAAATATGATGAAAGAGAGAGAGAGAGAAACTACTGAGGGGTCGCTGTCAGACCGATTTAGATAGCGATATAGATAGTCGATTGATTTATGGGAGCAGCTGACCCAAAAGTATTTTTGGTACAGAGATGGGTGAAATCAGGTGGCTTGGTATCTTGAAATCTGAACTCTAAGAATAGCGTGGAAAAAATATGATGAAAGAAAGGGTCGCTGTCAGACCTATATAGATAGAGATAGAGATATAGATAGTAGACTGATTTATGGGAGCAGGTGACCCAAAAGTATTTTTGGTACGGAGATGGGTGAAATCAGGTGGCTTGGTATCTTGAAATCTGAACTCTAAGAATAGCGTGGAAAAATATGATGAAAGAGAGAGATACAGAGAGAGAGAGAGAAAGGGTTAGGCTAGGTTAGGTTAGGCTAGGCTAGGTTAGGTTAGGTTAGATTAGGCTAGGCTAGGCTAGGCTAGGTTAGGTTAGGCTAGGTTAGGGAGAGAGAGAGAAAGAGTTAGGCTAGGCTAGGTTTATCTTGACACTTGATCACGAATGAGGTCCAGAGGAGTGGGCGGGGCACCGTGTGTGTGTGTGTACAATGAGAGATAGAAAGATAGAGAGAGAGCGAGCGAGCAAGAAAGAGAGAGAGCGAGCAAGAAAGAGAGAGAGACGGTCATATTTAAAATAGTAAGGATGTATGAAAGTTGTGACAGTATTTGCCTTTTATAATTCCCACGAGGACTGATTTATCAGATGCCCCTCCCACTCAGGTAGGTCACCTTTTCCACCACTACCGGACAACCGTCGCCATTTTTGGACACTTCTCAGGTTACCCCTAACTGGTCACTACCGGACAACCGTCGCCATTTTGGACCCATTTTTTTCTGGCAGGGGCTTTTTCAATAAAGTCTATGGATGTAAAAACGAAAATGACATTTTTTTCTTTTCTGGCAGGGGCTTTTTCAATAAAGTCTACGGATGTAAAAACGGAAATGGCAGTGGCTTTTTCAATAAGTCTACGGGTGTAAAAACGAAAATGGCATTTTTACTCCTAGTTTCTGTGCATTGTGACGTTGACCACTCCGTTAGAACCGCATGGCTTGTCCTACAGTGACTCACTAGGATCGCCAGGGCAGTGGATGGGGCTACAGTTTATGTATTAGAGTGTGCTTTATTTCATATGAAAGCTCGTGTCATGGGCAGTCCAGAAAGGCTCTTTGTTTTCGCCCATGTCAAGGCTTTATATATTTAATTGTAAAGTATATGTTTTATCATTAACTAGTAATGATGGGATCTGGGAGAGAGAGAGAGAGTAGAACAGAGTGAGAGGGGGCGCGCAGTGTTTTTTGTCCCGCTCGATGACGTCACGGCTGGCTGCCTCGCGGGGGTTGGTGGAGAGAGGCCCTTACCATGCTGCAAGCTTTGCTAGTGGTTAGATGACTTGTAACCGCTCTTTTCCCACGCGGCTCGAGCTAGTGAGAGTATATATACAGTTCCTCGCCACTCTCTCCCTTAGATCTGGTTTCTAGAACACACCCATCTTTTTTCCCTTGCTATCTGTCCCCGCTCCGTACCTGAGAATCTTTTCCTCTGCCTATCTCTCTCATTTTCCATATCTTTCACCACCTTTTATTAATATTATACCCCCTCTGGTTAACTCTGCAAAATCAGCTTCATGCTGGCCAGTTGTATTGTGTGTTAAGGTCTGATATAGCCTATGTATGTTAGTTGTTAAGATAAGTGGATCACTAAGCATTGGTTGGCATTTATATTGTTTAGTACTGCTTCCTTTAGTTATTAGTGTTCTGCTGGATTAGATAATGCTAGACTAGGAGTCTGATATTATAGGTATTGTTTCCTATGAGTGCTGGCTTCAGTTAAAAGCGGCACGACATACCTGAGAACTGGAGTTGATTGAGTAAATTCTAGTCTGTGTGCCATTGAGAGTAAAGCATGCACGAATGAGGGCTTTTTGCCTATACCATTCTGCACTGTTCTAGTCTTGATTGTTTGTCTTTGAGGTACGCCAGGAGAACGCTTAATACTTCGGTATTAAGGTTTTTCAAGAGAGCTACCCTTCATTATAACGTAATATTTGACGCACAGACTTGAGATTTGCACTAGGCTATGCAGCATGCCATGCGCACCAGTATCTCGTATCATTGACTCTAGCTAGACTTTATCAGTCACAGTAGACATTAAGTATATTAACCTAATTACTCTTTTTATGCATACCCTTTTATGATTACACAAGCATTTCGCAGCCTAGTTTGATGTATTGAGACACAAACGACTTAGGCTCTTTTTGTTGATAGGAATACTGTATTGTCGTGGCGATTATTATTAGTGTTGTAGTGTTTAGGATATTCTTGGCTCCGACGGCATTATATATTCTGCCTTTTTGTGTGCATAGCCTGCACGAGCATTGTTCCGCTGCCTGCCTTTTTGGGTTCCATTTCCGATACGAGCATCTTTATAGCATCTAACATTTAAAGAAGATTCCTTGTTAGTGTTGAAGGACTTTAGTGCACTTTCTTTCATGCAGGAGTGCCTGACATTTATTGATTAAAGTAACGTAAGCTGTAACTTCTCTTACCACCTTACTTTGCATACCATAACCAAGCACCTTCGGTTATAGGTAGTAATAGGCTGTTTTCACATAACATTAAGCCTAGAGTAGACGCACATTTATTGAGAGTTTGATAGCCTATTATTGCATATAGAACTCTGTAGAGTATTTGTGTTCTTTGTTCACTGGGAATATACTTCAGAGGTTGGAGCTAGCGCTTTCCGTTGTGACATTTATGCCATTACTAGTCCAATGAATAAGAGCCCTGATATATTTGAACCCCAGTCGTAACAGCATTTTAAGAAGGCTCTGTGGTAGTAAACAGGGTTAAGTGAGATAGTTGGAAGCCTGTTAAATGCTGGCTCCTTTTAAACTGAATAAATTAATACTAGCCAGAATAACGTTTAATGGACGTCACCTGTACTGACTGAATAGGTTAAGGTTCTACCTAATACTCGATGGGTCAGATACCGAAATCACATGAATCGGGGCTATACAAGGGGGGTCACACTTCAACCTCCTGAGTATCACGTAATGACAGTTTTATTTATATATCTATTTTTTGTTTTAATGTGAAATTTAGAAATTTTATTTAAGTTAGGGGTTTAAAGAACATCCTTTATAGCACCAGCTATAGAATATGGAAGATCTTAGGATTAACTAAACTTAAATGTTCAAACTTCCTCTAGGTTAAAACACAGCCAGCCAGCGCGCGCTCTCTTGCGGTCTCTCTCGCTCTCGCTCTCGCTCTCTCGCTCTCTCGCTTTCTCGCTCTCGCTTTCTCGCTCTCGCTCTCTCGCTTTCTCGCTCTCTCGCTCTCTCGCTCTCACTCTCTCTCTCTCTCAGGTTATCACGGACATACCCCGAGGACTCCACAGCACTCCCGACTAATGCACTATGTGGCTTGTTAAAATACACTTACCCGCTCATTTTACAATAAACTTCTGCACCTTCGTAAACATAATGCACAAATATATTGGTCAACTAAAGGAGCTGCACCACATTTTTTTTTTAAAATCAGTCTTCAATAATAAGTATTATTACCGGAGAGTAGTATTTACCTATTATCCAACAACATAAAAATACGAACCCCACTAGTGGAATGGGTTATGAAAATCAGGGAAAATGAGGGGTTAAAGAAGAGAAATAGCTCTATTTGGCTATAACAGTTTGCTGTGGAATACTTAAGTAGAGGGGGAGGTGGGGGGGGCACCCTCCAGGACTTCTAGAAATCATCACCCAAAACCCCTATTTTGTCAATAACCTAACAACCTAACCTAACCGGAGACCCCCGCTGGTATAAGCATTGATGTAGACTTGTAGAGGTTGACAAAATACTGGAAATCAGCATCCAACAATTGGGGCAGATAGGGTAAATAGTTTTTTTTGTTCGCTGTTGACCACATAGATGAGGATTTCTAGAAGGCCTGGGGGGGGGGGGGGGGGGGGAGGGGCACTTTCTCCTCCTTTACTTATTCTGTATCCAACGGCAAATGGTTAATACAAATAGAGCTATTTCATTTAACCCTTCATTTTCCCTGAACTTCATAGCCCTCCCCACTAGTGGGGCCATATTTTTAGATTGATGGATAATAGGTAATTACTAATTTCCGGTAATAATCATTATTAATAAACATTGATAAACCTAAGAAATAACAAAGCCAACAACAAAATAAACTTGAAAATAGCTGTCGTCCGGCTCCTTTATATTGACCAATATATTAATACCGGTGGCTTCTCCACCATAAATTTTAGGTAACAAAGATAAATACTTAAATATGGCCTACAACATAGTTCACCAGTTTTCAGTAAATGGAGAATAGACTAAGCAGCACCATTCCCGTATTTTCAATGAATAAGCAAGGGAAGTGTTTTCTTATAATTTTATTTACACTATATATCAGTAGCTAATTGTGCTCATTAATGGGATGATACTTTTAAATATGAACTAACTCATTGCAACTCATTACTAACTCATGGTATTGTTCTAGCCAACGTAACTGACATGTACCGTACATGTAGTAATCCAAAATGCCCTAAATGATTACATAGGCTATGCTACTAAGGTGACTTCTGAGAATATATAACCCATATTAATATGTAAAACATTATACTAATCGTATTTCTACTGGCGTAAAATGTAACCTATAAGTACCCGGTACGGTAGGTGATTTCCCGATGATTGATGCAAACATGAAACACTGCTATGCCTCTCCATCATAGTAATGCCAGCTTTCACAATTAAAAATGTTTTTCCTGACAGTCATCCTAATAGCTGTAAATCTAGATAGAGGCACACCAATTTAACGTCAGCAGAACAAACAGACTATAGCTACGGATTCTTTCTAGTTTACTTGTGATTCTTGTTTAACGCTTTTAAGATACGATGACGGAATTCTTTTCTGCTCTCTGGCTATTCATAGACTATTATAATCATATTACAAAGGGTATATGCAAGTCAGAGGGTTAATAATCTAGTATTTAAACCTTTAATTCCCAAAGATCCATCCTAATCTGTATAGAATCGTATAATGAAAGCCAGAATAAACCGTCAAAACGCGGCATAATCATCAAGGGGTTAATCAAGTTGAGACTTAGGTGTAAGCATTGTTGTATACCCTGTACTTCTAAAGCAGCTTCCCACCGTCGTAGGTAAAACATGAAATACTATTAAATTGTATAAAGTCTATACACACCAATGGCTAGTTGGGCTTAAGGACCCTCTCCTGTGAACAATTACGTACAAGCTAGATAATCGAGTGAGTTGGCATATGAAGGCGATTCATTCACGGCCAACCCTCCCTCGGGGATTACGCCTTCTGGCAATATATAGAGTAACATGACTTTATATATTCCAGAACTACGCATCTTAAAAAGTGAGGTTCGTGTTAACCTGATCACACATACCGGTAGAACTCCCATTATACACTACATGCAAAGCTGTTAAGGTGGGATGGCCGTATTTATTATACACTACATGCAAAGCTGTTAAGGGGGGATGGCCGTATTTATTATACACTACATGCAAAGCTGTTAAGGGGGTTGGCTGTATTTATTATACACTATATGCAAAGCTGTTAAGGGGGTTGGCCGTATTTATTTTACACTACATGCAAAGCTGTTAAGGGGGGATGGCCATATTTATTATACACAACATGCAAAGCTGTTAAGGGGGTTGGCCGTATTTATTATACACTACATGCAAAGCTGTTAAGGGGGCATGGCTGTATTTATTGTACACTACATGCAAAGCTGTTAAGGGAGGATGGCCATATTTATTATACACTACATGCAAAGCTGTTAAGGGGGGATGGCCATATTTATTATACACTACATGCAAAGCTGTTAAGGGGGGATGGCCATATTTATTATACACTACATGCAAAGCTGTTAAGGGGGGATGGCCATATTTATTATACACTACATGCAAAGCTGTTAAGGGGGGATGGCCATATTTATTATACACTACATGCAAAGCTGTTAAGGGGGGATGGCCATATTTATTATACACTACATGCAAAGCTGTTAAGGGGGGAGGGATAGCCGTATTTATTGGATTATTGCTTTATCTGTTTATCATTTTTCAGTTTCCTCCCTAGACCTTCATCAACCTGTATAAAACACCACCTAGACCCCCCTTCAAGATAAATTTGTAAATTTTTTCGGTAGAAAAATTTCCCGACCAAAGGCCGGTTCCTCTTAATATTCCAGGCTCACTACGCTCGCCAGGATAAAATTGACACTTAAATGGCACGAAAGGTATTAACATTTACAACGAAGTGGGGTGAAAGGTGTTAAAATCTTCAAACTAATAGGCCGAAAGTCTTATAATCTCAAAACAAATAGGGCTAAACATGAGGAAGAAGGGAGGCCAGAAAAACCAGCCCATCCCCGCTTAACGAACACGCTTACGCCCTTTGGTCATACACACATACTACTTAACCATTATCATGCACGATGATGCCTTACTCATTATTTTTTTAGACGATTGCATGTGGGAATCCGCGATAGTTTTCCCTCTCTGATTAACATCGGAGCATCTCGACCTGAATAAAGTTGTCTAAATATAACTTTAAAAAAAAAGTCAACATACACTGAGTGGGTTAATATATCAATTATTATATATATATATATATATATATATATATATATATATATATATATATATATATATATATCTTAATAAATAAAGGTCAATGTTTGTCTGTTTGTCAGTTACCCGACTACCCGACCTTTTTACTAAACTCCTCCCACAGTTTTGGTGCCAGGTGGGAGTGTGGGGCACCGTTGGAAAGCCCAAGCTTTGGAGATGGTTTTAGGCAAGTTTAGTGGAAATCAGAGACACTTTTGTTTAATAAATGTTTTGGCAGAACTTATGTAGTATACGGGAGCGAAAAAAATGGCCGTTTGGGGCAGAAGGAGGCCTCCGATCGAAAAGGTGTATGGAACAAAAGTTGTTCGCAGCCCCCCAAAATGGGGGCACGGATGAGGTAAGATCCAAAATCTGAGGTCATTTAGCGGCCGAAATCGAGGTCGCCGTTTAATGAGGCACAGGGAGGTCGAGGCCGGTGATTATGGTAGTAGTAGTATTGTGATGATTGTGGTAGTAGTGATTGATGATGGTGATTATGGTAGTAGTAGTGGTGGTAGTAGTGATGGTGATTATGGTGATTACCCGGGCAACGCCGGGTACCCCTGCTAGTATATATATATATATATAGCATATTAGCCACACCTGAACTTAGGCCTACAGTTCATACTATCCACCCACAAAGGCTACATAACACCCACACAGCCAACATAAATACCTATAGTCCTAACACACGGCCACATACGGTACACAGCATACGTTAAGGTAATGGCAGGTGTTTGTTTGTTTTCGACCCCCTTCTCCCTCATGTTAAGCCCCATTACTTTTAAGTTTTTAAGACATTCGGCCGATTTTAAGACCTTTCGCTTAATTTCTTTGTCAATAATATCTTTCGTGTTATTTAGGTTGTCGCTTTTTTCCTAGCGAGCGATAGGAAGCCTGTAATTTAGTAGGAACCAGTCTTCGGCCGGGATATTTGTCTACAGAAAAATTTAGAATTTTGTCGTTGATAGTACATTTATCTATCATTACATCTTTTCCTTGATTTTTCATAAGCGTGTCTGTGTGGGCGATTTTTTTCACTATTTCCCGATTTTCCCGACTTTCCCCGATGAAAGCAGTTGGCCTCCCCGTGGAAGAAATATGACCGAGGCTGGCGTGCGGTGGTCAGACAGTTTATAGATGTGATATAAATGCAAATACAACACTCCACCAGAATCACAAGCTGGGATGCAATTTACCTTTTCGTCCTTCGGGGGTTTCGGTGGGTGTATGTGGGTGTGAGATGGTTAGTTGTTTTTGTGTGTATAGGGAGTGGGATGGTTACTTGGGTATGTGGGTGGTTGTTTGAATGTATGGATGTGTATGTGGGTGTATAGGGTGTGGGGTGGTTTTTTTTTTTTTTTTTTTTTTTTTCTATGTGATTGAGGGAGGCAAAAGGCATAACTGCCTATAGCGAGTGCCTCCCCCATAGTTGAAAGAGTGACAGGGCCAAAATCAAGGGACGTTTGAGCCAAAATGCCTGGACACACGGAGTTTGAAGCAATTTAAGTCATAGGAAGAGGGAAAGACTGATTCTGGGAGAGAGTTCCAGAGCTCAGATGTTGAGTAGAAGAAAGTTTGAGAGTAACGTTTCACTCTTGGGTTGGAGAGTTGCACAGAGTAGGGGTGGGATTGAGTTGCAAGACGGGTACCACGTGCCCTACGTAAAGGAGGTGGTATGCACTGGGATAGCTCTGAGGAACACTGATTATTATAGTAGCGATAGAATAGCGAGAGAGATGCAACATTGCGGCGGAGAGAGAGAGATTGCAGAGAGTTGGTGAGTGGACGGGAGTTAATGATACGAAAGGCCTTCCTTTCAACTTTGTCTAGGAGAGCGGTGTGAGAGGAACCTCCCCACACATGTGAACAATACTCAATACAAGGGCGCACTATGCCCCTGTACAGAGCAAGAAGCTGTGCAGGGGAAAAGAACCCCCTAAGGCGATTGAGCACACCCAGCTTCTGGGAGGCTGCCTTAGCAAGACTGGTAATATGGTCCTTCCAAATGAGAGCAGAAGAAAAAGAGACACCAAGAATATTGAGAGAAGATGAAGGGTTGATTTTTGTATTGTTGAAGAATAAGGGATAGTCCGCTGGGAGATCCTGACGGGTAGATAGATGGAGAAATTGGGTTTTGGAAGCATTAAAGTTAACAAGGTTTTCTCTGCCCCAATTGGAAATAGTATTTAGATCAGAATTTAAGAGTTCTATGGCTTCATTACGTTTGTCGTTGAGGGATTGCTGGCTGGGGTGTTCTGAAAAACTAATGGAGTAGTGTAAGGTTGAGTCGTCTGCGTATGAATGGATGGGAATTAAGGTACAGTTAAGGAGATCATTTATAAAAATTAGAAAGAGAATAGGAGATAGGACAGAGCCCTGAGGAACACCGGAGTTTATAGGGTGAGGAAGTGAACAATGGCGGTCCACAACCGCAGCTATGGAACGGCCGGAAAGGAAATTAGAGACAAAGGCACAGATGGAGGGATAGAAACCGAAGGAGGGTAGTTTAGAAATTAAAGATTTATGCCAGACTCTATCGAAGGCTTTCGATATGTCTAGTGCAATAGAAAAAGTCTCACCGAAGTCCCGAAAGGAGGATGACCAAGAGTTAGTAAGATATGAAAGAAGATCACCAGTAGAGCGACCCTTAAGGAAGCCATACTGGCGATCTGAGAGCAGATTATGAGAAGAGAAATGCTTAAGAAATTTGGAAGCAAGAATAGTTTCAAAAACTTTAGAAAGACAAGAGATAAGAGCAATTGGACGATAGTTGGAGGGTTGAGAGCGGTCACCCTTCTTTGGGACAGGTTGAATGTGAGCAAACTTCCAGCATGAAGGGAAGACGTTAGAGGATAGACAGAGACGAAAGAGTTTGCCTAGGCAGGGAGTCAGCACGGAAGCACAGTTTTTGAGAACAACAGGAGGAACACCGTCCGGACCGTACGCCTTATTAGTGTTAAGCCCAGAGAGGGTAGAAAGTACATCTTTAGAAGAGATTAGGATATTAGGCATAAGTAAGAGAGAGGAGGGCGGAGAGGGAGGAATAGCACCGGAATCATCCAAGGTGGAGTTTCTAGCAAAAGTTTGAGCGAAGAGTTTAGCTTTGTCAGAGGAAGAAGTGATGGTTGTGCCATCAGAGTGGGAAAGGGGAGGGAAAGACGAGGAAGAGAAATTGTTGGAGAGGTTTTTGGCTAGATGCCAGAAAGCTTGGGAAGAGCTAGAGTTGGATAGTTCAGTGCATTTATTATTGATGAAAGAGTGTTTGGCAAGTCGAAGAACAGATTTGGCTTGATTCCGGGCAGAAACATATGAAGAATGAGAGTCTTGAGTTTTAAGGCGTCGGTACCGTTTGAATGCTTCCTCCTTATTGCGGACAGCAGTAGAACAGGCGTGAGTAAACCAAGATTTTTTAGCATTAGTCTGAGAGAAAGAGAATGGAATGTATGCTTCCATGCCCGATAGGATTACCTCGGTAATGCGTTCAGCACTCTCCGAGGGTCCCCGGCCATGGAAGCAGAAATCAGTCCATGGGAAATCAAAGAAGTACTGCCGAAGAGCCTCCCAGTCGGCAGCGCCAAAGTGCCACAAGCGCCGCCGGCTAGGAGGATCGGGTGGCTGTACTGGAGAGATAGGACAGGTGACAGAGATAAGTTTATGGTCGGAGGAGCCCAAAGGAGAGAAAAGATCGACAGTATAAGAAGAAGGGTTAGAAGTTAGAAACAGGTCAAGAATGTTGGGCCGATCTCCGATGCGATCCGGGATACGGGTGGGTTGCTGAACTAACTGCTCTAGGTCATTTAGGATAGAAAAGACGTAGGCTTGTTCACCAGGTGGACAGTTGGTTAGTTGGTTATGTGGGTGATTGTTTGGATGTATGGATGTGTATGTGTGTAGTTGTGTTTGTATGGTGTGGGGTGGTTACTCTGGTATGCGGGTGGTTGTGGGTGGATGTTTGGATGTGTGTGTTTGTGTAGGGTGTGGGATAGTTAGTTGGGTATGTGGTAGGTTGTTTGGATGTGTACGTGTGTGTGTGTAGGGTGTGGGATAGTTAGTTGGGTATGTGGGGGGATGTGTGTGTATGTGTGTGTATGTGTGTGTGTGTGAGGGGTGGTTAGTTGGGTGTGGAAGTGTGTGGTTGTTTGAATGTGTGGATGTATAATTATGCGTGGTTAGGGTGTGGGATGGTTAGCCGGGTATGCGGGTGGTTGTGCGTGGATGTGTGTATAGAGTGTGGGATGGTTAGTTGGATGTGTGGGTGTGGATCTGGATGTGTGAGTGGTTGTATTTGGGTGCATGTATTTGTGTGTATACGGTATTAATATTCTTGTAATGGGTAAATAATACGGATAGGACTAGTTTACCCTTAAATACCTTCCATAAACTCGTAATTGTTTATGGTGTACCGAACATATGGCCTTTGGCCTCTGTCTCAATACCTCTGTGAAAGCCAGACATTAGAAGTACAGTATAATCGTGTCGCAATCCCTCTGTGCAAAGCCATATATTAGAGGTACAGTATAATCGTGTCGCAATCCCTCTGTGCAAAGCCATATATTAGAAGTACAGTATAATCGTGTCGCAATCCCTCTGTGCAAAGCCATATATTAGAGGTACAGTATAATCGTGTCGCAATCCCTCTGTGCAAAGCCATATATTAGAGGTACAGTATAATCGTGTCGCAATCCCTCTGTGCAAAGCCATATATTAGAGGTACAGTATAATCGTGTCGCAATCCCTCTGTGCAAAGCCATATATTAGAGGTACAGTATAATCGTGTCGTATTTGCAATATATATGCTGGCACTTGATCATCATTATCGAACTGATTAACCTACCATGGTTAGGGAAAAAATACCAACTTTTTTCCATTTTAACAGTATAGCAACATTCAACATGTTCAAAAAGACAAGGGGTAGATTAGGTTACCATACTCGTAACCAATCATCCAAATAGTGACGTACTCAATATCTATTA
This sequence comes from Lithodes maja, assembly GCA_037953745.1. NCBI lineage: Eukaryota > Metazoa > Arthropoda > Malacostraca > Decapoda > Lithodidae > Lithodes > Lithodes maja. The sequence continues at coordinate 46,087 of JBAKBP010013140.1, read as the reverse complement.
ACCCTCTCCGACATATGACGCGATTTTGATCCTATTAGAGATACTTTAAAGCTTTTGTTACCATCAGGGGTATTTAGAAACCTTTAGTTTAGTTACTTCAACCTCTGCAGTTGTCTTTGAGTTAGCTGTGGGCAGAAAACTAATTTTGGAGAGGTAATTATAAGAGTGAGAGAACTCTATTTCTTATTGCTAATCTGGCAACCTCTGGGTCATATGAGTCTGAAAGGGTTAAAGTATTGACCACACAAAATGACGAGTTAAATGCATACATTAATTAGTGTCAATGTACCTAACTATCATACATTTCTATATTTAATTGATTAATTTAAATTTTATGTTTTAACGATAGCACGTTTATTAATTTTTAGTAGTCATTTGAACAACCGCGTACGAATTTGTTAATTTATTCCCTTACCAGATATAGATAGATAGATAGATAGATAGATATAAAACAAATAACCCTCCCCCTCGTAAAGATTCAAAGATACAATTGGGTACATAAAGTATGGTTTCAAAATTCGCTAACATATATTTTTTCAATGTGCAAGTAAAAGTGTTGAGGCTGAAATGTGAATGACATTTTAAACACCAGTACACAAATAACATATATATATATATATATATACAGTATATATTGGTTAGTATGGTAAGTTAAAATGAATAATAAATTCCATTCACATTTCATACCCTCTGATATATTTGTAGCACAATATAAATATATAAAATATATAAAATTAAAATTAAACATTTAAGGCTTGATAATTGTTGAGTGTATCCCCACCCCCTCACTCACTCTTGCTCTCTCATAATGCACACGCACATTGCACAAGCACACGCACACAGGCAAATATACAGTAAACTCATTCCCACTCATTTACCTACACTGTACGTACAAACAACACGCACATACACGTCCACATAGCCTACACACACACAACCACGAACACTCACAATAATGATATTAATAACTGTAATGTTTGCGGGAGTTACATAGATATTGTCACAATAAATCGCAGGGAAATTCGATCATACTGCGTTCCATCATGTTAAGGCAATAGAGTTTGGTAATTTAGTGTGGTTGGATAGCGTTGGCTCGAAAAATACTTCCGCATATAATGTCATACAATACATTATACATTATGATGATTCTAGTTCCCCCATTTACTTTATATATTTAGGGGAGGTGTGGTGGAGTGGTCTTGCCACTGGATTGGTAATCCAATGGACCCGGGTTCAAATCCCGATATGTCAATGAGAAGATATTATTGGGATTGAATTTGTGCTGTACCTAGTATCAGTGCATTACCACAAAGCCCACCGAAATGCCAAAAAAATACCCTCATTGTTCCCTGATTAAATAGCACTGTATGAATATTCCCATATTCAAAATATGCTACAGGGGGACAATGCCTAGTGAGTTCACTGCTCAATAGGTGGCATTCTGAGAGTGAGGGTCTGAGTCTGGAGGGTGAGACAGTGAAGCACTTGAACGAAGCAACCAGCGGCTTCAGAGCCATGAATGGATGCTTCACATGTCTCACTCCCCAGATTGGAACAAGACCTCACGGGCTTCACCATGTTAAGCGGTGGAATGTACAGGCTCTCAGCCTATGCCTGAGAGGAAGTAGTTGGAATATTAAAAAAAAAAAAAAAAAAAAAAAAAAAAAAAATATATATATATATATATATATATATATATATATATATATATAATGTAATTAAGACATCAGTAGGGGGCCGAGGGCACCGCAGTTTCCATAACAAGAGGAAGAATAGAGATAGAGCTGCGCCATACGCCATGTTTATTACTCGAATTTTCGGCATCAACAAGGTGCCATCTTCAGGTTATACAGACTGATCCTAAAAATATACAAAACAAGTATTATACTATTGGAAAGAAAATGGATCTAATGTAATACATTTTATCACTTAATAAGCTGAAATATACCCAGTGAAAAAGCTCCCAAATGCATACAAAACAACATTAATCATAATCCACTGGCCTCAAACTCCATCTTGTAATCAATGAACATCAAACAAAAAAGCTAAACAAATTTGATAATTGATAAGCACACAATCACAAAATTACAAAGAACACCCATGTACAGTACCTCAAAAACCTAAGCACATCGAAAGAGATCCACACCCCATGATAGCTAAGGGACAACTAAACTAACCTAACTCAACCAAACACAACTGTTCATACAACTAATCTCCAAGTTTCGGACACTAATTGCAGAGAATGATATAAAATAAAACATTATGAATTGTGTGAAACGTTAAGTTCAGGATTGATATTTTGTATTAGTAATTTTTCACCAATAAGTTTTTTTTTTTTTTTTTTTTTTTTTCTATATTCCATCTACTCCCTCTCGGGCATAGGCTGAGAGCCTGTACATTCCACCGCTCAACACGGTGAAGCCCGTGAGGTCTTGTTCCAGTCTGGAGAGTGAGACATGTGAAGCATCCATCATGGCTCGAAGCAGCTCCATCTCTGAAGCGGCTGGTTGCTTCGCTCAAGTGCTTCACCGTCTCAACCTCCAGACTCAGACCCTCACTCTCAGAACGCCACCTATTGAGCAGTGAACTCACTAGGCATTGTCCCCCTGTAACATATTTTGAATATGGGAATATTCATACAGTGTTATTTAATCAGGGAACAATGAGGGTATTTTTTTGGCATTTCGGTGGGCTTTGTGGTAATGCACTGATACTAGGTACAGCACAAATTCAATCCCAATAATATCTTCCCATTGACATATCGGGATTTGAACCCGGGTCCATTGGATTACCAATCCAGTGGCATGACCACTCCACCACACCTCCCCTTCATAGTGGCTCCGAAACTTGGCAACTATTTGAAAATCCTCAGGAGTGTAGGGATGGTTTTGTTCTCTAGCATGATTACGAATGGCCGAGTAAGATTTTTTTTGCAAAAATTGACCTGATCGATGACTTTTACCAATTTACTTGTCCTGGTTGTCAGACCAGGTATATAGGATGTTCTGGACGTGCCTTTAAAGTGCGAATGTTCGAGCACATTGGTAAAAATCATCGATCAGGTAAATTTTTGCAAAAAAATTCTTACTCGGCCATTCGTAATCATTCGTAATCATGCTAGAGAACAAAACCATCCATACACTCCTGAGGGTTTTCAAATAGTTGCCAAGTTTCGGAGCCACTATGAAGCACTTATTGGTGAAAAATTACTAATAAAAAAAGATCAATCCTGAACTTAACGTTTCACACAATTCATAATGTTTTATTTTATATCATTCTCTGCAATTAGTGTCCGAAACTTGGGGATTGGATGTATGAACAGTTGTGTTTGGTTGAGTTGGGTTAGTTTAGTTGTCCCTTAGCTATCATGGGGTGTGGATCTCTTTCGATGTGCTTAGGTTTTTGAGGTACTGTACATGGGTGTTCTTTGTAATTTTGTGATTGTGTGCTTATCAATTATCAATTTTGTTTAGCTTTTTTGTTTGATGTTCATTGATTACAAGATGGAGTTTGAGGCCAGTGGATTATGATTAATGTTGTTTTGTATGCATTTGGGAGCTTTTTCACTGGGTATATTTCAGCTTATTAAGTGATAAAATGTATTACATTAGATCCATTTTCTTTCCAATAGTATAATACTTATTTTGTATATTTTTAGGATCAGTCTGTATAACCTGAAGATGGCACCTTGTTGATGCCGAAAATTCGAGTAATAAACATGGCGTATGGCGCAGCTCTATCTCTATTCTTCTTCTTGTTATATATATATATCTTAGTTCATATAGGTAACGTAACTATTGGTTACGACTTTACTTCTGCTACTTGATGTGGTGGAGGCTGGTGAACGGAAGTTCAGTGCTGAGTTTTCGGTATGATACCGATTACTGTATACTGATTCATCATTCCTCACTCACAACACTTGTAAAATGCATGTTCTGCATTATTCACACTCGAGCTAAAATGGCTACGGAAGTACACACCTTCCGGGCATAGGGCGCGGTCTTTCCACACACTGGAAAACCCCGAGACACACTCCTGCAGACACATCCCGCACACACCCGGGAGAACACGACACTCTCCGACACACTACCACACACCCTGCTCGTAGTCAGAAGTACCCCGCAATCACTGCTAGGGATCACTTCACCTACTACAACCTAGTCCACACATTTTGGGACTTGGGTATCACTTCACCATTCACCATATACTGTACATAATTGAAGAATCACCATTGACGTTGAAGCCCTGTAAACTCAAGATATAACTATCATTGCTGCTGAATGTTCCTGTTGTTCCTGCTGACTCTACACTTACTTATTCAATAAATACCAGGCTGATTATACGTGTATTCATTCCGACTTCCCATTAGGTCATTAAATATAATTGGGTGGTGGCAAGCGATAACCGCTACCGTTATTACAAGTATAAGATTACTAGTGGCTACCAGAAGAAAGCTACTAATTAAGAATAATGTCGGTATATTTTTCAACCAAATAATCAGAAAATTATCATTTTGACAGAACAACAGGTTTATTTAGCTAAGATAATGCCAGCTAAACGGTTTGAAGCAAGTAGCATTTTACGGTACAGTGCAATTAACTTATGCAATAGTATACATTGTGTGGATATCTCATTTTATTTTTATCTATATATTTATTTGTTGTTTTTTCGTTCATATGAGCTATGCAAGCATTTGTATTATAGATCGAAATATAATTTGATAGCCATATTTGTCTTTAAATGAATAATTGAAAACGTCCATTATTCAGTCTCGATCGTTAATTTTACAAATGCAAATAAAAGATTAATTAGTACTAATTGTATATATAGTGTATACCGGTATAAATGAAGCTCAATTTCAACTAGTATGAACAGAACACTGATATGGTACCGCACTATTAGCCTGGTTAGGCTCTAAATGAAGAATTCCATAGTTATCCTTAAGACGATTTTTCATAAATTACCCAGTTTCTTAAGGGGAAAATCTTTTATATTTGCGTATTTATATATAATTATTTTTAGTTTCCTCCCTAGACCTCCATCAAGCTTAAGAAAATACCCCAAGACCCCTTTTCAGATAAAATTTTGCAATTTTTGGTAAAAATACGCTTCCTAACTTGCAGCCTTGCTATCACTCGGCAGGAAATATCGACACCTAATTGCCAATAAAGGTAATTTAGAGCGACACGTGGGGACAAACCTAAAGATAAACTTTCAGACACACCAGTCCATAATCCAACACCAAACAGCAAGAAGAAAGGAAGCTTCTTACTATAAAAAAAAAAAAAAAAAAAAATAGCAGCACACCTGGCCACGGGGTCTGTCTGGAGGTTACCTGACCGTTGCCCATTAATACCCTTATTGACCTCTGGGCTTCCCCTCACAGCCACGACTACTATAGTCATCCTCCTATGAAATGAGCTACAAGGTGGAGTCCCTCGCCCTGTGCGGTGTTGTCAAATATTCAAAGATTTAACAACAAATGTTAGTTTTTCAGGCTATTAACAAATTAATTTTAGCTTTTATGACTATATATATTATATTAAATTTTTTAAAGGTTATGTGGTGTTAAGAAACATATCATTTTAAGGATATATAGAAGGAATTTATACAACATATGGCACGCTATTTAGAACATGCTGCCATTTTTCTGGGGACAGCTATAAATAGATTTAAGGAATGGTAGGATATGCGACGTTGCCAAGTAATGTCAATGCGGTTCTGTTGGCTACGCACGCACTCACACACACCCCTACAGATACACACACAAACACACACATACATACACAATCTCCAAAATGCAATATAGCACAATGTAATCCCATCAAAAGAGAGAGAGAGAGAGAGCTGGATACGAGTAATGGCAACGCTTTAAATGGCCTCAAACTATGACAACAACATCATCCAGGTCAGACGGTCACTAACCCTCATTCATAGCACGACCACCATGGAAGGAAAAACTCGGAAAAGTTACTCTCATCTTCATAGCCAGGCAAGTGAGATGCTGTACAATGTAAATAGGTATATACAAATATAGCCTACCTATTATTTCGTTTCTGTAACTTTTATACAAGAATACCAATAACCCTTCCAGACATAAAAACGTCTTTTACATTTATTTCAAGTCTCCCTTCTAAATGTGGTTTCCCGTTTCCTAAAAGGTTTGTTTTGGTCGACATGTGGCAACACCGCATAGGGCGACCTTGACCTCCTTGGAGCTCATTTCAGTTGAGTTTGACTATACCAAATACCATTTTACCAGGAATTAAAAGGAAACTGCATGGTGTCCCAATTATGAGTAACAGACTGTTGTATTGATTATAGTATATGAACCTTGTATGATATTGTATTTCTGTATTTAATGAAGTTTGTATATGCTTACATGTATAATTATTGTGTAATAAACTATAATTTGTGTCCTTTTATAATTATTTGCTTTACTTGCTCAGTTAAATACCCCACATTGTGCTGCAGCCTAAATAATAATGGCACATCAGTTTTCACTAAAGATATGTTTGGCCTCATTTGAATGAAGGGATTTTCCAACAACATAGTACCAGAACATCCTTTGGTAGAGGCTGCCAAAAGACCATTAAACATTAAACGAGAATGTTTACTATATTGTTGCACTGTGGAGTCTCTTTCAAAATATCTAAGAACTTGTCTCTTGGAATATAGCCGAGTTAAACGAGCATAATAGGATTCCGCGGAGTAAAATTGGGGCCCTCCGTTCCTAAACAGCTCGGGGGAAAGAGGATTAAAGTGGTTACAGCAATTAACTGGCCGCGCCAAAGGCTTCACATTAACCTTATCTCAGCCGGGGGTGGTCGTATAGTTTAACAGCAAGGTAAATTTGTAAATTTTTTGATAGAATTTTTTTTCCGGCGAAGCCGGATTTCTCCATACAATGCTGGCTCGCTATCGCTTGCCAGGAAGAAATCAACACCTGGATGAGGATAAACGTCTTAAAACAGCAAGGGAATGAGAGAAAAGGAGAGAAAGGTAAACAAAAGTCGGTGACCCCCCCTTAACAGATTATACAGCTTAGGAAGTAATTATTTGAATCTATTAACCCTTTCACTCCTACAGGTATTGGGTAATGCATAATAAAGTTGTCTAATTGTAAGATAACTTCATAGTCATCAACAATCGGCTATTACTCGACGATGCTATCCAACTTATTTTGACGGTTTTATACAACTTGGAAAATATCTATGGTTAGGTGGGGAAAGCATATGAAGAAATATATATTCTTTTTTTTTGAGGGGGGGGGGGGGGGGGGAGGACTTAAGATAGAGCCAGAAGAAACACAAATATCCACAGAACTATTTGATTTAGTAGGGAACACACGGGAGACAATACAATGCCATATTATATCCCAAAATGCTTCAGAACTTGGAGTTAACAGTTCAAATCAAATATGCTAAAGGGGGTCACCTTATTACTGCTCACAACTGTACAATTAATAGCATAGTCACTAGCCACTCATAATAAATCGTGGGCACCCTATGTTATTCGCTATGCTATTATATTTATCTGGATTTATTTTTGTGTAGACCTGGCTTTTCAATTAAAAAAAAAAAAAAAAACGGGGTAAGATCCTGTGTAGTTGGCAGAACTGTTTTTCAGATACCTATTTACCAAAAAACTTTGAACATTTTCTTTAACCTAACCTAACTTAACCCCATTAGTGGACTATTTATGAATGTTAAATGTAAACAAATATTGTAACATTACCAAATTATTGAGATATAAGCACAGGTCAACCCGCTACACCGGATTATACCAAAAACGGTAGTACCGGCATACACATACCCAGGACCGTATTAGACAACTTAAAACAGTCTAATGTTCGCCAGAAGAAGGCCAAGTACGTCATCGTGCTGAAGGGGTTAACAATTGATAGCATAATGCATAAGTGCGCAAAATTTCGGTGTGAGTGTCCTAGGTTCGAGTCCTTGGAGTGCAACATATATTTGTTGATTTCATTAATTAAGTTTAGAAGTGAAGTTGGTTGGTGAAAACGTATAATTATAAATTGGTTTTCATGAAACTAATTTCTAAAATTTGAACAAAACAATTAAGAGTCAGATATGGAAATATGTACCGTATGTAAACTAACCCCTTGTCTTGCACAAATATCTAAGTTAATTGTTAAGTGATAGCTACAATAAACGGAAAGTTGGAGTCGAGGTACAGTCGTGAGCTATAGTAACTGCATACCCATTTGAATATGCATCGAACCCAAGCGATACAATCCAATGTTCTGTTATATTCACTTATATTAACTTTCTTGATGGTGTAATGGTTGGAGCGTGTAAGTTAAGTAGGTGGTGTCCTGGGTTCGTATCCTGGGAGAATCACATGCTTTCATGAATTTAATTTGGGGGGTTATTGATGTTAAGAACAATGTTAAAAATATTATCCCAGAGGCTTCACAACTTGGCTTTTAAAAATTCAAAGATTCAAAGATGTGTGTATATATTATGGCTGGTGACTATACAGATTGAGAAAGCATTAAAGTGGTAACTATGAACGATGAAGTGGCCCTCACCAAGTGCTCTCCTCACCTGCCACTAATTAGGCCTCTCACACACAAGAGTCTCACCTGATTAACCCGCTTCATTAGGCTATACTTAGTTAGTTAAAATAGGACTTCAGAGGCTATCAACCCTATTGGATTATTAAGCCAGCACACCAAGTCAAGAATAACGTCAGGACTGGAGCCTCTCTGTGAGAACTCCAGTCCCTTGTGGCTATACTTTGGCTATACCACGATTTTATACTTGGAAAATACCTCTAAGTTCACCTGGGGATAATGTACAGTCTCATATATATATATATATATATATATATATATATATATATAGTGGTGGGCTGACCCTTTGTCAGAGTGAGGGTTGGTGTCCTCTACTTCCCATAGCCCCTTCTATCTTTTTCTCCTTCTGCATCTCTAATTTTTTCAAATGGCGTAGGGATGCGGCGACCCCAACGCCCGCCACTTTTTGGTGCAGGTAGCCTCCTCTGTGGTGGAGGGGTGAGAAATTTCCACCACCGCTTTTCTCCGGCGAGACGTAGAAGTCGGCTAAAGGGGATCGGGGGCGGGGGGCCTGGTATCCTTCTCCCCTTAAATAAATCTACCAAAAAAACGAGACAGAGATAGGGGCGAGGGAACGCGTTCGTGGTCCCGGACCCTAAGAATAGGAGCTTTGAATGTGCGTGGATGTAGTACGAATGAGAAGCGAGAGGATATTGGAAGGTTATTTGAAAGAAGGATGTATGATGTCCTTGCACTGAATGAAACAAAGATGAAAGGAGAGGGAGAAGTGGATTTTGGAAACGTGATAGGTAGAAAGTCTGGAGTAGACGAGGGAGTCAGGGGGAAAGAAGGAGTGGCTATTATTGTGAAGGAGGAGTTGAGAGAGTTTATAAAAGAGTGGAAAGAGGTGTCATCAAGGCTAATGTGGGTGAGAATGCGGTTTAAGGGTGAAAGGTGGGTTTTTGTAAGTGCGTATGGACCAGGAAGTGAAAGAGAGTTAGACGAGGTAGAGGGTTTCTGGGAGGATTTGAGAGATTGTCTACAAGGGTTTGATGAAAATGAAAATGTTATAGTTTTAGGGGACCTAAATGCTAGGGTAGGAAATGAGCCTGTTGAGGGAGTCATCGGTAGTTTTGGTGTGGATGGTGTAAACGAGAGTGGAGAAAGACTGAAAAATGTATGTGAAGAGTGTAGATTGAGTGTAGGTAATACGTTCTTCAAAAAAAGGCGTATACACAAGTACACCTGGCATAGACTTGTGAGGGGAGAGATTGTAGAGAGGGCATTGATGGATTATGTGCTGGTGACAAGGGAAAGATTGTGTAGACTGGTGAATGTGAATGTGATGAGAGGTGAGGCGGAGGGTATGTCAGATCATTACCTGGTGGAGGGAAAGCTAAGAGTTAAGAGTTACAGGGGAATAAGAGACAAGCGTGAAGTAAGAGAGGTAATAAAAGTTAGTGAGTTAGAGAAGAGTGAAAAAGAGAGGGAGTACAAGGAAAGACTAAATGAAAAGTGGATGGAAGTGAGAGAGATGGAAGAGAGAGAAGTAGAGGTTGAATGGCAACAGTTTAAGGAAGGAGTGAAAGCAAGTGCAGAGGTAGTATGCGGCAAAAGGAAAGTAGGAGGCAGAGGTATCAGGAAGGGAAGCGAGTGGTGGAATGATACTGTGAGAAAGGCAGTTGAGGAGAAGAGACAGTGTTTTGAGAGGGTTTTACAGGATGGTAGTGTTGAGGTATGGGAGAGGTACAAGGAAAAAAGGAGAGAGGCAAAACGGAAAATTAGAGAAGCGAAAAAAGATGCAAACGAAAGGTGGGGCCAAAGGCTGAGTGAGAATTTTGAAGAACGAAAGAAGATGTTCTGGAAGGAGGTAAATAAAGTAAGGAAAGGAGGACAAAAGAGGGAAGAGTCAGTGAAAGATGAAAATGGAGAATTACTAGTGGAACCAGTTAAAGTGAGGAAAAGATATGCCGAGTATTTTGAATCTTTGTTAAATACAAGAGATGGAAGAGAAGCAGTGATTGAAGCAGAGGTGGATGGAGATAGGTTACCCAGGCCACCCAGGTGGCAGGGAATGAATGAAAGGATTGAGGAAAATGAGGTGAAAGAAGCAGTGAAACAAATGAGAGCGGGAAAAGCAGAAAGTTTGGATGGTATTGCTGTGGAGTGTATAAAGAAGGGTGGAGATGTGATAATAGATTGGTTGGTGAGACTTTTCAATGTGTGCTTTGTTGTGTCAATGGTACCAATAGACTGGAATGAGTGCATGTATTGTGCCGTTGTACAAGGGGAAGGGAGATCGGCAGGAGTGTTCAAGTTATAGAGGTATTAGTTGTATTAGTTTATTGTCAGTGGTTGGAAAGCTGTATGGCAGGGTGTTGATAGAGAGGATAATAAAGTGTACGGAAGTTGCAATAGGAGAAGAACAGTGCGGTTTTAGGAGGGGAAGAGGGTGCGTGGATCAGATGTTTGCAGTAAGACAGTTATGCGAGAAGTATTTAGAGAAGCATAAGGAGATATTTTGGGCTTTTATGGACTTGGAAAAAGCGTATGATCGTGTGGACCGTGAAGCAATGTGGAAGGTGTTAAGGATTTATGAAATAGGAGGAAATTTGTTAGAAGCAGTTAAGAGTTTTTATGAAGGGAGCAGAGCATGTGTGAGAGTAGGAAATGGTGAGTTGAGTGAATGGTTTGAGGTAAAGGTAGGTTTGCGACAGGGTTGTGTAATGTCACCATGGCTGTTTAATATGTTTATGGATGGTGTGGTGAGGGAGGTGAAAAGGAGAACTATGGGAAGAGGATTGGGTTTAGTAGGAAAGAATGGTAGAGATTGGGAGTTGAATCAGTTGCTGTTCGCTGATGACACAGCATTGGTGGCGGATTCTGATGAGAAACTGCAGCGGGTAGTCAAAGAGTTTGGTGTGGTTTGTGGAAGGAGGAAACTGAAGGTGAACGTCAATAAAAGTAAAGTAATGGTGTGTAATAGGGGAGAGCATAGGGTGAATCTAGATGTGAGGCTGGATGGGGAAATATTGGAACAAGTAGAGTGTTTTAAATATCTAGGAGGAACGATAAGCAGGAGTGGAGGTATGGAAGTGGAGGTAAAACAGAGAGTGTGTGAAGGAAGGAAGGTTTTCGGAGCAATGGGAAGTATGTGGAAGACGAGAAATCTCGGAGTGAAAGTAAAAAGTGCACTGTATCAAGGAATTGTTGTGCCAACAGTGATGTATGGGGCTGAGACATGGGCTCTGAAGAAAAAAGAGAAAAGAGGGCTGGATGTGATGGAGATGAGCTGCTTGAGGAGTATGTGTGGAGTTACTCGTAGAGACAGATTGAGGAATGAAGAGATACGTAGGAGAGTGGGGCAGCAGGAACATTTGTCAGCCAGAGTGGACAGAAGGGTGCTGAGCTGGTATGGTCATGTTGAACGAATGGGAGATGAAAGGCTTACAAAGAGAATATGTGAGTCAGGTACAAGGGGAGATAGAAGGGCAGGAAGACCCCCATTGAGATGGAGAGACTGTGTAAGAAAGGCTTTGGATGATAGAGGAATGACTATAGATCAGGCAGAGGAAGTGGTGGTGGACAGGAGTGAATGGAGAATGCTTGTGAATAGTTGAGTGAACACGTGGTCATTTGGAGTAAGGGGTCGGGCGCAAGTTCGACTAGATAATAGTCCATCAGGCGCCTGGCCCGGGGGGACGATTAATATGAAGGGTGTGCCTGGAAGTGTGGTGGGAGGGCTTGTGGCTTTGGCTCCGCTGCATGTCTGCCTGCCGAGATCGGAACCTCTCCGGGTGGTCAGGGGCTGGGGGAGTGCTGGAGCGACCTTGGTAACCCTGGTCTCTGGGTCTTCTCCTGGGTGACCTGGATGTGTGTGAGTTTGTGCTTTTTATCTGTGTTTATTTTGTGTTTTATGTTGTTTTTGTGTTTTCCCTGTTCTTGCTCTGTCTTGAGTCGGCTACCCCCAAAATGGGGATTGGGCCAGAGCATATAGATAGATAGATAGATATTTCTATCGAATTTAAATGGTTACCCATAAAAAGTAGTTTTCTCTAATAAATTCAATAAAAGAAAACTACAATTTTGATGGTAAGCTACACTATTTCCTGTTTACCCACACTCGTACTCTTATAGTCCCACATACACACCCCTTCCACTACCTTGTTCTGCAGTGTTGGGGCTTGTACTGAATGGAGCATAAAGAATACATAATAGCTGATGGAGATGAAAGGCTGGGATCCAAGGTACAGTTGAGAGCAATAATATAGGGTTACACCCATTTGAATCCTTAAGCGGTGATTTTTTTTAGTTTACCCTAGACCTCTATCAAGCTATGACAAAACTATATATATTTATTAACTCGTACAGCATCAGCGACGCGTCGGCGATGTATGTAACGCACAGCCCCAGCGACGCATCTGAGCGCATCACCCTAATTGCGCCGACCGTAACCTCAGGTGTAGCCACTCAAGAGGGCTCAGATTTGTATGGGAACTGTGTACGTATCCCACGCAACCGTGCCGATGGTTGAAAACTCTCAAAGTCCACGTGCGTGCGCGTGAGCGGGCAATAACCTGGTTTTTTGGGGTAATTGCCTTCAATTTTTTACTCTTGTAAAATACATTTTCGGGGGCTCTGTAGGACCATTCTTTAAGCTTTTTGAGCGGTTTTTCGTGGTTTTTCCTTCATTCCTAACCCATTCGCTATTGTTTCTGGAATAAAACCATTTTTTGAAAACCGGCCGGGTTCTGGTGAACAAACATTACAAAACTAGCCGGGGCTCCACAGGTTAATGGTAAGCATGTTTCACACCAAAAAACATTCCAGATGGTTAAATATGCATAAAGAGAAACATGGGGAGTCCACAAATTGTTATGAGTGAGCGTACAAAAGGCGCTGCCAGCCAGTTTAGGTCAAGTTTGAATCCCAAACCGGCCATAAAAAAAACACACACACAATTCCGTTACACTCCCCTAATCCCTCCTCACAACACTAGAAACAAATATTACTATAGGTAGCGCCAACGAACTTTACAATAGTCTTGACACTTCTAGACACGACACTCTAAATGAATGAAAGCAATCGGGATGACGTTTCTATCATTTGGGAAGAGTCACCAGGAAATAGGTGTGGATATTTACAGCCAGTTTGCTCTAGGCCCTTTTGAGTTAGAGACGTCAGGGATCAAGATTATTGTCGAGTTCGTTGGCGCTACCTATAAAAAAAACACACACACACTGAGCCAAATGGTCTAGGGCGCGGTCCACGGGGTCGAGGATTCCAATCTCCCAGAATCCTAAAGTTTTTTTTCAGCTATCCTGATGAAGAGGATTGTATCGTGGTCCCTTCCTAGCCAAGCTGCTCAAATATCAGCCTGTGTTAACTTACACGTAGGCTACTTATCATCAATGCATCTGTGTATATCCAGTCCAGTCCAGTAGTAGTTGTGGGATATATCTTTATATCGACTCCCGCTGTATTTTCTTCACTGTTGTGTCAGCTTTGAATATATTATTTTGTTCCGTTATTCCATATTAACTTTATGTCGGTTTTGGCTTCTTCAACGTTGGTATTTTGATTTTTCTCGAAGAATAGAATTCTTCCAATCTCCGGTGTCTTCTTGGTAGGGTTAACAGGCCTTGATAAAGTCTTCTGATGTTGCTGTATGCTTTGCAATGTAGGATGAAGTGCTCCAAACTCTCTCGCTGCTCCTCACAGGCTGGGCAGGTCACATCTTCCCCTAGAAATTGATTTCTCCATTTGAGTTTCAGAGAATTTGTTCGAGCTCTGGTCAGCAAAGTACTTTCTTGATTGTTTTCTATCCACTTCTCCTCTATATGCATCTTGAATCTTCTGTAGATGTTTAGTGTTGATTTTTCTTGCATTCCCTTTCTCCATCTTTCTGTGTCCCATCCATCGATCCTCTTTTTTAATTCCTCAGGCTTTAACCGTTCTATTTGGTGAAGACTAATGACAATTTTCATGTAGTCTTTGAGCTTTACTGTCCATCTGTTTTTGTTTTCGTTTAATTCTTGGAGGAATATTTCCCTCATCAGATCATTTCGGTTCTCCTTTAGAGCATGTTTTGTGAAGAGAATCTTGACTTAATGTCTCGTGCAATGCTCGACGAGGCTTCGATTTCTCCTTGTAGGGCTTCAGTGCCTGTGTAGCTAGGCACTTGTAGGATAGCTCGGTAAACCTTGTTTTCAATTCTCTGCAGTTTATTTATATCTTCTTGGGTGTAGCTTATGATTGCAGAGGCATGCAATATTGATGGTAGTGCTAGCCCCTTCCAGAAGGTTTTGCCTATTAGAAGCCTATTACAGCACCTCTCTACTACACTGTATGCTACATTAGCCATGGTGGGAACTCCGCCAAAGGTCGCATGTGACCTCGTAGCTATGGTAGAATAACCATTGTACTATATCTAAGTTCAGAAAAACTCTGTAGATTTTCAGTCTCACGGCTGCAATTGAACAATAAACCAACAATATAATAAAATATAACACACACACACACACAGTTTATAAGAAGTTTTACCTGGTCCCAGTAAACCCTCTCCCTTAACACCTTCAGTACCAGTGTCGTCCGTTTAACATTATTCTGGCCACTATTAGACGATTTTCTTCAGCTTTAAAGGGGGCTTCCAACAATTAACAGGCTTCGAACTATCTCACTTAATCCTATTTAGTACGGTACCACAGATCCTTCTTAAGCTGCACAAAATCGTCTAAATATAGCTTGACTAAAAGGTTATCAGACGCCGCCGGTAAAGAAGGGGTTAAGATATTAAATGTTTCCCTTTGCCATCCATTCCCAACACTAACCTCTCGTGACGTCACTGCTGTCAGCCCTATTCCTTCACCACTACAGCATGGGGTCAAGAGCGTACCTGGAATTACAGAAAAGACGATATCAGTAAAATAATAATACAAAAATATTAATATAAATACGCGCGCGCACACACACACACACACACACTTTTCTCTACCTCCACAACTAAATTACTAACCTTATGTCAAAAGATTCAAAAAGTGACTCCAGCCCTCATACCGTAACCCCACACTCCCACCCCAACATGCCTCCCCAATCCCACAACCATATCCTTCATCCCCCCTCCACCCACCCACACACATCACATGACCACCCTAGCGTACCCCTACACCCCAATACTCAACCCACACCGCCCCCACATCCCTTCCACATAACACCCCCACATGTCTCCACAGTCCACACTCCCACATACCTCCAACCACATCCCCATTCCCCACGGTCTTCCACAGTCCTCACATGTATACATACCTCCACCCACACCATCACATGTCTCCACAGTGCATCCTCACACACCCCCACACCCTGTCAACATAACTTACCACACCCCCACACCCCTTCCACATAACCTCCGACACCCCCACAGAGAGTGAGAGAGAGAAAGAGAGTGCGTGTGTGTTTGGGCAGGACAGAAATCGTGATCCCTAGCCTGTGTAACTCAAAAAGGGGCTAGAGCAAATGGGCTGTAAAAATCCACACCTATCCCCCGACTGACCCTTCGTAAATGGTAGACCCATTAGCTGGATTACTCTAGTCGTTTGTGGGTTATAGAGGTTAGTGGTGAATATGTTTGGCCTACCTATAATGAACGGACTATAAAAGATTTCATTATACATGCGAATAAATGGAAATATAGATACTAGAATTATTAATCTTACACAATGGCAACAAATATATAAATACATAAATAAATAAATAAAAATCATATATAATTATATATACAGCCTATACAGGGTGTTTCATAAATACCTTTCATAAATTTCAGAATGAATAGACCTAGCAATAATAAATCGAAGTGGCTACGGGACACCACTGGTGGTGTCCCATAGCCCAGCCACACTGAGTAGGCTACGGGACACCACCACAAGTGTTCCACGTATACAAAGCTTATTTGTATGAGTAAGAGTTTAAGAATATAGTCTTTGCTTTTATGGGATATATTAGAGCTAATTCTAAGAAATCCAAAGATAACCGTATTAAAGATAAAGTCATGTCCACTTTAAATTATTCCTCTAAAATTTTAGACAAAATTAATGTTAACAGTCTTATTAATTCAAAGAAAGTTAAGTCCATGTTACCAGATGGTTGTAAAGATTTCAAACCATTAATAGTGTATTCATATGAACGACCTGTTGGGTCTATTATTTGTAATTATAATAAAGTTTTAGGAAATCTTTCAGATAATGATATTTTCAATAATAATAAATGCGTGTGTGAAAGAGTCATGGATATGCCAGCTAGCAGACGTGATGCACTAGCAAAGTTCATTTATAGTCCGATATGTCACATATTAACAGGTGATGTAGAACTAGTTAAACATTTTGCAAACGACAAATTAGCGGAGCTATGTCGTAAAGGGTTTAAATTTAGAATAGGGAGTAATAAAGTAACATGGGACATAATTTTAAAAGATATTGTTTTTTCAGTCAATAAATTAAAAGATAAATTGTTAAAAATTGTGTGCTGCGATGCGAGAGAACTAGAAGCATGGTCTAAATTATTAATTAAGTTAATTAGAAATAAAAATTTCTCGCTTAAAAATGAATTTAATCTTTCAGATTTTATAGACTATAATTATAATAAGCTTAAAGCTGATTTAATAAATTTACATAAACATTTTGTAATCACTACAGTAGATAAAGCCAGCAATAATTATAGCTTCACATGTAAGAAATTTTATCTTGAAAACATGAAAAAAGAATTAGGTATTAACCCGGGAACTGCGGGAAGACTCTTTAGAGTTCGGCCGGCGGACTGCGGGAAGACTCTCTGGAGTAAGTAAAACTAAAAATCAACTTTTTACATCGAATTTTTTTTTTTTTTTTATTTTTTTTTTTTTTTTGGCCCCTGGGCCATGCAAAATCTCAGTCCTCTACCTCCCCTCCTTCCCCACTTTCCTCCTATTCCTCAGTTATCACCTATTTTCCCTATTATTCCCTTATTCTGAGGTATATTTTCGTGCTAACATTAGCGAGTTGCAAGCAGGGTGTTGTCATCACTGATGGCCATCGAGTGCAAGAGAGAGAGAGAGAGTATCGATCGACTGTGTCTCAGTGGCCTTGGGGGAAATTGGCGGGAAAGGAGTTTGCCTCACCCATAGATTATACAACTCGCGGGCTATATCTCCGATTTTGACCATCCAAACGCTGTTTTCACTCGTTTTATTGTTGTTTCAGGTTAATACCTTTATAATCAACCCATAATATGGATAATTATTAATGCTATTAATGGTACAATGAATATTTTAGTGACGAAAAACCTCAAATACGTCAGCACAGGGGGAGGTTTTCATTTACCCCCGTGCGCACTTCAGAGGTTAAGGGGAACATTTTACGTAAAAATATTTGCGGTAATTCTGTTTATGAAATTCAAAATAATCTGAATATTGATAACTTAATCGATGAACATACCAAGAAAAATATAACATTTGATATTAAACTTTCTGATAAGAACAAGTGCATTGCAAAATTATACATGTTACCTAAATTTCATAAAAGACCTTATAAATATCGCTTTATTGCCGGAGCAAAATTTGCTACCACTAAAACTCTATCAGAACAAGTCGTAAATTGCTTAAAATACATTAAAAGTACTCATAAAAGATATTGTAATACCATCATGAGAAGAACTGGCATTAACTATTATTGGAGTGTTGACAATTCGTTAGAAGTTATTGATAAAATAAATACCATGCCGAAAGTTACCTCGGTACATAGCTTCGACTTTTCGACTTTGTATACCAATTTGCCTTTAGATTTAGTATATTCAGAGCTTTGCTTTATTATAGATTTGCACTTTGACAGGTTCGTTAGGAATGGTAATTATTTCATAAATGTTTATACATATTTTAATAATGCATCACTTAGCTCTACTCCCACTAGTTCTGTATATTTTGATAGAAATAAACTTAAAGATGCCCTTAAATTCCTCCTTTTCAATGCTTATGTTAGATTCGGGCCGTACATTTTCAAACAAATATTAGGAATTCCTATGGGTGGAAATGCTAGCCCTTTAATTGCAGACTTATTCTTGCTTGCTTTAGAATTTAAATATATAAAAGACTTAGTTGACAGTAGCAAGAAAAATAAAATCCCAGAAAAATTAGCACTTGCTAAATTGTTAAGTAATAATAGTAGATATATTGATGATATTCTCGTTTGCAATTTGTTAAATTTTAATCAAGTTGCTAAACTTATTTACCCTAATTCTATTCCCCTCACACAATGTAACGTAAATTATAAAGTTGAAAATTTTCTTGATATAAATATAGAGATTGAACAGTGCATACTTAAAGTATATCACAAAGTTGATGATTTTAATTTTAACGTAATAAACTTTCCTTTCCCCAGTAGTAATATCGATAGTAAAATAACTTATAATTGTTTTTATTCCCAATTAATAAGATTTTGTAAAATCTGCACTAAAGTAGATGACTTTTGGGCTAGAGCTAGGTTACTATACAGACTCTTAGTGGACAGAGGTTTTGAGGCAAGTAAATTGTTCCATAAATTTAATCTTTTTAGGGTCACTTATTGTGACTGTATTCTAAAATTTGACATCAATAATTTTAATCAAGCATTTTTAACTTGAAGTTTCTTGTATAACCTCTGCTTACTTTTTGTCTGTATTTATTGTTTTTTGTCTGTATTTATTGTTTATCTTTTTCTTTTTCTATTATTAATATTAATATTGATGATTTTTTAGATTTTTTAAATTTATTGTTCTTGTTAAAAGAGTACTCTTTGTTTAAATCTGTTGTTACTTCATATTTTGCAATTATTTGTCTTTATATTATATGTATTCATTGTCGATAGTATCAATTGCTTACTTTTGCGATTTCCTTAGTTTATTTGTGCTATAAATGTAGGTTATTTGTAGGGTAGTTATTGATAGGGGTCACTTGAGGCATGCTATGCTTACAGGTACCTACCCGATAGCACTATCGTTAGTGAGTGCTGTACTGTATTTTATATATTATTTTGTAATAGTATAGATATCTTATCAATATTTGTATTTTGTACTATTGTTAATGTCTTGTCATGTTGCAAATTTGATTTTAAATAATATTTTGACATTTAACATGTAGTTTCTTTATTCATGCAGAGTTTAGTAAAATTTGCCAGAACGTCCCGGACTTCCCAAACTTGACTACTTCCTTTAACGTGACGATAGTGCGTTGTTATATGTGCGATTAGTTTGCTTGGGAAACAGATTAACTTGCTCATGTAGTAATGTACACCCTATGTGGTGGATTGTGTTCTTTTATTTAATAATTTTCATTTTAGTAAGCGTTGTTTCCACATAGCGATTTTGATAATTTAATTTGACTTTATATTGTCCTTGTCCCAATTTTGGTTTGTTTAGTTTGCAAGTTTTACATTTTAATTTTATAGATAAATTTATTCATATCGTATTTCCATCTATTTGTTCTTAGTTTAAACACGTGCGCTTTGATCCTACCAGGTTACCTCACAAAAAAAGTGTTTGTAAATCGTTGTTATATACCCCTCACACGTCTTCTCCAAGCTTGGGAAATTGTGGGAAAGTGTGTGTGTGTGTGTGTGTGTGTGTGTGTGTGTGTGTGTGTGTGTGTTACTCAGTTACTTGTTCGTCAAGGGGAATCCACGCAATGCGAGCTAAGCTCATTATTATCGCGCCTCCTTAACTGGGAATGTATTGCGTGAAATGCATGTTAAGTTTTTTATGTACTGTTGGAATGGCTGTGGATGTGTGTGTAGTCTGTATTTTAGCCAATTGGCGACATCGGAAACGAAGGCTTAGGGTGGACCTGTATGGTACCATTCTCACTATAGACGGTACCGTCTCGCCCGAAGGCTTAGGTAGCCATCAGCTTAGGTGAACCATATGATACCCATCTCGCCTTGCACCATTTTTGCCAACCCCAGATGGGACGTCACAACGTCGTCCACTTATTCCAGGTACCTATTTACAGCTAGGTGAACTGAGGCTAACACATGAAAGGAGACAAGCCCAATTTGTCTCCGCCCGGCCGGGGACTGAACCCCCGGCCCCTCGTGTGTGAGACGAGAGCTCTACCACTAGGCTACGGGTGTGTGTGTGTGTGTGTGTGTGTGTGTGTGTGTGTGTGTGTGTGTGTGTGTGTGTGTGTGTGTGTGAGAGCACGTGGTTGTATGTTTGTGAGTAGAAATATACATGGCAGGGTAGGTGCTTTTAATAGTGAATCCTTGTCCACTTGTAAATTACATGTGTGTGTGTGTGTGTGTGTGTGTTGTATAATATATATATATATATATATATATATATTGCATATACTGTATAGCCATGAAAGCTAATAGGTAATATATCTAAATCTGTAATGCATGTTTTGTCTGATTATTGGAATCCAAATATGAAGTTTGGGTAATTTAGGTTACGGAAAGTAATTGGTAAAAATAATAGAATTATGAAACATTTCAAAAGCTACCATATATGAGTGCGGCCGAAGAGGGTTATGAAAAAAAAACCCCGCTGACCAGCCTCTGGATACCAGCGTACGTGGATCCTTTACCTTAAGATCTCAAGCTAATCCAGGTAATCCAGAAAATTAACACCTACTTGTAAATTGTACCTGCCAGCATAATTATCTGATGGTGTGGTCTCTCTCTCTCATTAATTTCATTGAGGGTGTTTGGTGTTGTAGTGAAATTAATCAAATATAGGTTATACACCAACGTGCTCGGTTATGTATTGGTTGGCATACTTACTTTACAACTAAGAGGAGCTGGGTTCGAATCCCAACCAGGAAAGAGACATTGGGACAAGTCTCCTTACCCCTTGTTCCTCAGTTTTACAAAATGGAATAAATAGAGACTTGGTATAAGGCATTGAGGTAATAAGGCCTTAATACCTAAAGTATGCTGTATATACTTTGTTAATACCTCCATGGTATAAGGGGACAATAATGTGAAGTCCTCTCCGGATTTGACGGTCTGGTACGAGTTGTAATGAGTACAAAAGAGTACAAAGGAAATAAAGCAACAACAGGTCTTCTAGGCTGCTTGTCCTCCAAAACACTGAGGATCAAGTGTCCAAACAGTGGTTTAGAGTGGGTAAGGGAACATTGGAAAGGGAACTACTGCCCTGGAACTAATGTCCGTGGCAGGACTAGGAAGTTAGTAGGGGACATATTATGGGTTAGTAACTGAGGGGAGGATAAAATAAAGTTATTCATTTACAAACGCAGTCAGTCGCGGGTTTGATGCGAGATATTTGTCTAGGCGGAGTTTAAATGAATCAACGGTACTGCAGTCTATAACGTCTCGGGGAAACCCATTCCACAAGTTGACAACTCGATTGAAGAAGAAATTCTTAGATTCGTGTGAGTTAAAAGATTTACCAATAATTTTGCAACCATTTAATTAGATTGGTCGATAGTGAAGTACTTACTACTAGTATAGTGGGATTTCCTAAAAAAGTCCCTCTATAAGAATCAAGGAGCATTTTTGGGTAAAAGTTGGGAACCAGACTTTTTAGCATAATTCAGGCATGCCGAATTCGATAAACCCGGTTCCCAAGCGAAATTTTGAGTTTTGACCGTCTAATTTGCATAAACAAAATGGCCGCCAAATTGGAAATTTTTGACACTTCTTGAACCATTTTCTCCAATATCTCTCTAACTAGGCAAGCAAATATCACAAGTGAAGCATCTATACCTATGTTTTGAGGGTCAGGGAATGTCACTGAGGCATTTTTAAAGGAATCAGTAATAAGACTAGACTTTAATATACATATTAGCGGCTGTCATTAGAGAAAAATCAATGGTTCCCAACTTTACCCCAAGATACTCCTTGATGCTTATGCAGGCAAAACAGGGCAATATCTGTCACTCACCTGAACTATTTATTGGAGTAGACCATATTCATGCAATACAAGGAGTTTGATCATCACTCTGTTGCTGACATGCACACATTACTGTGCATCGTAAACCGGATTTGCGGCATTTGCACCGACGCATCCTGCATTGTTTCTGGCAGGCACATGAAATAATTTCCAGGCAACTTTGTGGGATCGGACTCAATGACATCAGAATGGGTTGTAGTCCTGAATCGCCATGTTTCCATCCCATGTCTGTGGGTGCAGGAAGCTCAGGTACAGCACAGTGAGCATTTCTCCAAATCATTGCTTGATAGTGTACTCGCATCAAATGGAAGCGGAGAGCATCACGTGTTGGTGGCATTGCTTCTGGTTTGGCAGTCTTTGAGAACAGTATATGCCTGGCTGCATCAACAGAGTCTGTTTTGTGCACATCATATATTCTGCAGACAAACGTTTCTGAAGATCGAATGGTCTCCTCTGTGAGTTCACCGATTCCTAAGTTTATGAGCAATTGATGGTGCTGATTGAAGACTTTCCATGATGACCTTTTGGTGTGATTTGTGATGTAGGAGGTGGTGTCGCACCCGGTTAATGCATGAAATGGTAAAAGAGTTGTTGTTGAATCTCTTGGTAGGTTGTTGAAAACTGCATCAATGGGTATATATCGCCTTTTCTTGGTGGTACCAGACATCATCCAGAGGTGTTCACATTGTACACGTGGGAAGTGGGAAACCAAAAGCACGAGAACATCAGTGTCCCTTGATGACACAACAACTGTATTGAACTGGCTGTGCACAGCATGTAACACCAACCTAGTGTCAGCTTCTTCATGTGTGGCTCTCAGTTGAGTCAAATCAGTGATTGTCTTTGATGACCTAACCTCAATTTCTTCTCTGAATCCCCCGGCAACTACAATCTCCTTATCATCAGGTGCCTGAGAACACAGTTCCTCAGACAGGAAATTTGCAAGATCAACTTTATTAGCAGGGAGCGACACAAAGTTAGTCCATTTTTTTGGAAGAGGCACATCACGTCCCTCAACAATTCGTCTGATTGGTCGATCTGCTTTCGTGCGTCGTGTCCATCGTACCACCCTTGATTGTCTCTTCTCTATATCTGTCGAACACAATGTCTACCCGTTGATAGTTAGAACCTGCCTTTAATACTGCTCTTACGTATGTGTCGGCCAAATCCCCAAAGGTCATTGCATTGTCAGGCTTTCCCAGAGCAACCACCAGTGCTTGTCCATCAATGATTAGGCAGGATGATGAGTCGTGAAGTTCAATAGCTTCAGGGCAGATTATGTCTTCCGTTAACTTATCTGCCAGTATGGACTTATTTCCAGTGCGGAGTGTACCATTAATTTCAGCGAGTGATACAGGAACTGGCAGAAGCTCGTGCTTTAGGACAGCTGGCAAGTCAACTGGACGACCTGCCTCATAGGCAGTAAGAAGGCGTTGAAGCACGTTTCTATCTGCCTTCAGGATAGTTATCTTGTCTTTCTCTTTATTGTCTTTGACCACTTCATACAGAGATGCAAACGTTTTGGCATTACTCCTGTGTAGGGGTGCATGGATTCTGACATCTGGCTTGTCACCTTGCTCAGGTACAATCATCCTCTCCTCAACGAATGTATTCACTTTTTCTTGTCCGAGTTCTTTGGCACAAAGTAATGAGTTTTGGATTGCCTCTGTTGCTAGGTCTTTTGTGGCCAGATTCTGCAATGACGCTGGTGAAACCGATGCAAAAACCTTGAATCCCTGGAAGGCCGAGAGCAATGCCATCTCGTCATCGTTGTCCCGTTTTTGCCGTGATTTGGTAGCTTCATTGTGAACACGTGCACTACCAGGACAGTTGTTGTACATTGCATGCGTTTCAGCTGCAATGTGAGACCTCATATTATACGAAAGGGTCCATCTACAAAGCGCTGATGTTGTCTTTGTGATGCCAATGATTCCACCTGCTTTCTTTCCTGTACCATTTATCCACTCCATGGCTTGGTCTGGATCTACTTGGTTGAACTTTTGAACAGAACGTTTTACAACAAAGTTGCCCCTTTGAAACTCTGATAACACGGATTCTGGTAGTTGGTTCATCTCGGCTATATACACTGTACCCCATCTTGCATAGTTCAGGTGGTCATACCGCATGAAGTATGGCAACATCATACTGAAGGAGTGGAGATGAAGGTCCCAGATTCCATCACGCTGAGCTCGAGTGAACTGCAACAGTATTGAGACCATGTCCATATAGTTCCACCAGAAGACAAAGTTCACATCATCAGATTTACTTGCTATGAAACCTTTCAGAAGATTGTGAAACCGTTCCTGCTTCAGACATCTTATCAGCTCTGGAATTCTTTCGGGATTGTCATCAGCAGCTATCGCAGAAACTTCATCATGGTATTCCTTGTCTGACTCTGCAGCAAACAGGAGAAATGTTGGCAACAAAAGCCGCCAAAGAGCTTGCAAAGTACGTTTGTGAGCTCTCATAGCCTTATTGTACGCTTTTCCTGACAGGACAAGCTGCACAGCACCCTCCCCAAGCAGTCCACTCTCTAGCCACACTTCAGCTAAACCAGATCCAGCCATGTGATCTCCTATAGCCTTCAGGAAGTTCATCGCGGTATGAAGACCACCAAGGCGAGGGATTAATTTATCCCGATATTCTTCCACAGACCACTTCAGTTCCATGAGTTTGCAGTATAAGGCTTGGTCCACTGTAAGGACTGTATGCTCCTGTCCGAAATGTGAAGATATCGCCATGCACCTCTTCACAACTGTATTTAGCGTATCTAACTCGTGAGCAGGAGCAAGAATTATGGGCAAATACCCTACTGCTGTCTGCTCTGGTTCCTCTGTTGAGACTGACTGATTGAATACTGTCCAAGAAGGTTTTGTGGCAGAATCTTGACGTCGCAGGAAAAAAGTCATGTCCGTTGCTTGTGCTTGTTTTACACAATCACTGTCTCCTTCAGGTTTCATGAACCATACCTTGTCAACAGGGGCTGTGAATACTGGCTCACTTGTGGCAGGATTTATATTGACAGGATACAGGTTCTCTAGGACATCTGGCACGATCAGCGTATGTCTAGCAGATGGCTCTAACATCCGAAGTTCAGCATCGGCTTTCTGTCCCCGCTGCCATGTTGACATTTGAGTTGCATGGAAAGTATTTTTTCCATCAAGTGTCTCATCAAGAATGTCAATGTTATCTGCAGTGTAGTGGATAAATTCATTGGCTACAATGTTTGGTGGAATGATGGCCCCGGTTGCTTGGTCCATAGATTTCAGGGTGCTCTCAGCTAAGGAAGTGTCTACTTGCAACACCTGTTCATAGCTCAAACAGTGGCCTGCCTTGTGGAACAACTCCACCAGATCTTTTGATCGTGTGGCTTGATGTAGTGTATTGGCAAGACCAATATGTTTGGGAGTCCATTTTCTGCCGCCGCTCATACAGTAAACTAGATCCTGTGCTACACTCAGAGTCCATGGTCACTTGCATTACTAGGAATAACACTGGCTGTGTGAGTTTGGCAGAAGATGCACAAGCTGTAATCTACAGGTGAAGGCCTCTTCAAAGTAACTACTGGATCCATTGTAGTCTGCAAATAAAAGAAACAATTAGTATTAGTATTAGCATTAGATATTGGAGAAATTGATTTTTCTATAAATGCAGCCACTAATTTGAACATTTACGTGAAGGCTTATCACTAATCACTTTAAAGATGCCTTAATCACATTCTCTGACCCTCAAAACATAAGTATAGACACTTTATTTGTCATTTTTGCTTGCCTAGTTAGAGAGATATTGGAGAAAATGGTTCAAAAATTTCCAATTTGGCGGCCATTTTGTTTATGCAAATTAGATGGTCAAAAACTCAAAATTTCGCTTGGGAACCGGGTTTATCGAATTCAGCATACC
Organism: Lithodes maja; assembly: GCA_037953745.1. NCBI lineage: Eukaryota > Metazoa > Arthropoda > Malacostraca > Decapoda > Lithodidae > Lithodes > Lithodes maja. The sequence continues at coordinate 19,734 of JBAKBP010013140.1, read as the reverse complement.
TGAAATATGCTAAAAAGTCTGGTTCCCAACTTTTACCTAAAAATGCTCCTAACATTCACATTTTTCAGAAGCCCCACTACTCTATACAGTTCATATTGTCGATGCGTTTGATGATTTGGAACACTTTAATTAAGTCACCTCTTAATCTGCGCTGGGTTAAAGGAAATATATTTAATTCTCTAAGACGCTCTTCGTATGGTTTGTTCTTTAGGCTAGGTATCATTTTGGTAACTCTACGTTAAACTCGTTCTAGCTTGTTTATGTCTTTTTGGTAATAAGGGCACAGCATTGAACGCAGTATTCCAGAAGAGGGCGGACTAAGGAATTGTAAAGGGTTAGGATAACGTCTTTGGATTTATGCTCAAATGACCTGCCTATAAAGCCAATTATTTTGTTTGCCTTCTTAACAACTTCTGAACATTGTTGACTCGGTTTTAGGTTACTCGATATTGTTACTCCCAGATCGGTTTCTCTGTTTACATTCTTAAGCTGAGTGCCATTCATCGAATAGTTTGCTTTCTCATTTACGTATCCGATATGTAGTACTTTACATTTATCCGCATTGAAACTAATTTGCCAAATTTTGGCCCAATGTGACAATTTATCTAGATTGTGTTGCATATCGTCAACTTGATCTTTTGAGAGTACGCTATTTGCCATTTTTGTATCGTCAGCAAATTTTGAGATTGTACAGGTGAGACCCTCATCTGTCGTTGATGTAAATTAGAAAGAGAATTGGTCCTAGTACCGATCGCTGGGGTACCCCGCTACTTACATTGGTCCATTTAGATGCCTTACCGTTTATGACTACTCTTTGCTTTCTGACGCTGAGCCAATTTTCTATTCATTTCAACACACCGTCTTGTATTCCATGCGCTTTTAGTTTTAGCAGTAAACGTTTGTGGGGAACTTTGTCAAAGGCCTTTTGAAAATCAAGGTATATAATATCTACAGCTTTACTCTCATCGTAGAGGTTAAGGATATCGTGGAAGAAGTCTAAGAGGTTTGTTAAACAGGAACGTTTTTTTACGAAAGCCGTGTTGAGTATCTTTAAGTATGTTATTTTCCTCTAAGTGATTTACGAGTCTGTCTCTTATGACCGTTTCTAGCATTTTACATACAACTGAGGTTAAGCTAATTGGACGATAGTTACTGGGTAGGGATTTGCTGCCTTTTTTTAATATCGGTGTTACGTTGGCTATCTTCCACTGATCAGGCATAGTTCCAGACTGCAAGGATTTATTGAATAGTAATGTCAGTGGTTTGGAGAGCTCATCCTTAGCTTCCTTTAGAACTCTAGGCAAGATTGTATCAGGTCCAGGCGTTTTATTTACCTTGAGTTTATCTAAACAATTCAATACTTTTCTCTCTATAACGGTGATATTGCTTAGAACATCTAAATTATCAATCTGAATCGGCGATGGTGTAGGGATATCACTGAGGTCTTCTGTTGTAAAAACTGATGCAAAGAAGGTATTGAGGGCATTACTCATTTGTACTTCGTCTTTGGTGTATTCTCCATTTTCATCGACTAACGGTCCAACAGTTGAAGTAACTACTTTTTTCTTTCTGATATAACTATAGAATTCTTTCGGGTTTGTTTTACTTTGATTCGCAATATGTAACTCTAGGGTCTTTTTACTTTGCTTAATTAACTTTTTGGCTTTGCGTCGTAGCTCTACAAATTTCACCCGTTCTTCGTCATTTTGTGAGGATTTTAATCTATCATTAGCAAATTGTTTAGCAAGCAGGCAGTTTGAAATATCTTTATTCCACCATTTGGGCTTATTATTATGGCCTGGACGCCGTATTTTCGATGGTATGCAGTCTTGCACTGCTTTTAGGTAAGTGGTTTCGAAAAACTTCCAAGATGTATTTATGTCGTTATTGTTAATTAAAAAGCTCCAGTCAGTTTCTTTAAACATAGCTCTAAGTTTATGAAAGTTTGCTTTCTTGAAATTAGGGACTTTTTCGATGCTACTATTTGGTTCGTTACTAGTATAGTTTATTAAAGTGAAAGTTATCGTACGATGGTCGCTGTTACTGAATTCATCACCAACATTCAAATTCTCTATTAATTCTTCTTTTGTTGCAAGTACAATGTCAAGAACGTTATTACCACGGGTCGGTGTTCGAACAAATTGATAAAGCGAACTCTCTTGCAAGTTCGTATACAAGTCATGTCCGGAGTGTGAAGTAAGAGTATCGCCCCACTTGGTCACAGGTAAATTAAAGTCGCCAAAAAATATGGTATCTTGTGAGTTACTTACATCTGCAATTTGTTCATAAATTTCTCGGTCAGTTTGCACTGATTGAGCTGGAGGTCTGTATATTAATGCAAGTATTATTTTTGTACCTTTATTATTCTATATTAGCACAAAAGATGTGTCGACGTTCACAATTTGAAGTTTTGACAAGAGGGTCGGGTTAAGACTTTCTTTGATATAAAATAAAATGATACTATACACGTAGGCCTAGATGATATACAGTAATGCGCATAGAGGATCGACCTCACCAAAACGGTCAGAGGACAGACAATGAGGGTCTGTCGAGCGCCGATTGGCCCACACCCGGCAGATCCCCTTCACAACCAACCCATCTCGTCCATATGCCAATCTATTTTTTTCTTAATGCTCTCTATCGTTCTTGATTCCACTATAGCACTTGGTAGCTTATACCACTTATCTACAACTCTGTTACCAAACCAATATTTGCCTATATCTTTTCTGAAACGAAAAATATCTAATTTGAAACCATTTGTTCGATTTTTTTTTCTCGCTATCACTGAACTGGAATACGTAAGGAAGATTTCTATCATGTGTAAGGTCCTAGGACTTATATATAAGAAAATAAGAACATAAGAAAACGGGAGTCTGCAGAAAGCCGATCGGCTCATATAAGGCAGATCTCTCTCACACCCAACACTAATTATAATGCCTAATAATAGGCCCAACTCACTAACACCATGAGGACTGACCTCACCATAACGATCAGAGGTCAACATGGGAAAACGGGGGTCTGCAGAGCGCCGACTGGACAACAACCGGCATATCCCACTCACACCCAACCTCCATTATAAATACTAAATAGGGCATTAGGATAACACCATAGAGGATTTGTTTAGACTAAGTATATGGATTCATATGGTAATAGTTTGTTCTAGGACCTACATCAAGTGCTTGATGATGGACCAAGATAGTTTGAAATAGTATTAGTAAATAAGGTGAATATGGGCATTGCTCTAATCAAGATGGGTTGGGTGTGAGAGGGATCTGCCTTGTGTGGGCCAATTGGCTTTCTGCAGACTCCCATTATCTTAGGTTGTTCTTATGTTATGCTCTCTCTCTCTCCTCCTTTGTACTCCTTTGTACTTCTCTTCTAAGCAACATGTGCCATAGTACATAATTATATAAATTCAACAATGTCCAACTCCAATATCATTACAGTTATAGTTTAGTAACTACTTTTAATTACTGTAATTACTGTGAGGGTTCTGTGGGGGCACTCGGTTATGGCCTTGGAATTGCTCGGGGCCTTGGGGCTGTTCGGCCAGGCAGCTTGGGGAACAACAACAACAACAACAACTGTAATTACCTCCTCCTCTACCCATATATATATATATATATATATATATATATATATATATATATATATATATATATAATTAGTACATATTTTTAATAGCACGTTAGCATCCACTATTAAATATTCAGTTAAATATAGAAATTGTATCAACTAAGAAAAGAGGTAGTGGGGAATGGGAGGAGTATAAATTGTAATTAAAGGAAAAAGGCAGTCAATGGTACCAATTAAATATGATTAGAGGATCCACCTGGTCCTCTAATCACAGATTATACTCCTCCCACTCACCAATAATCTATTTGTATTCTAATGCTTCATCCATTGTATATTCTAATACATACACACACACATACTATATATATATATATATATATATATGTGTGTTTGTGTGTGTGTTATAAATATTATAATTAATATTAGTTGTGACTGACTGATTTATTAGTTAATATTGCTATCATATTGCTAGAAATACGATTATGTAGAGGAAATAATGATAGGTGTTTTAAGTGGATGAAAGGTGATAGGTGTTTTAAGTGGATGAAAGGTATCAATAAGAGATTATATATATATATATATATATATATATATATATATATATATATATATATATATATATTATATATATATATATATATGGTATTATAGTTTAGTAACCTGCGTTTTGTCTCCTTCATACGCAGAAAAGAAGAAAAATAAGAAAATGGGAGCCCGCATAAAGCCGATTGGCCCACACAAGGCAGATCCCTCTTACACCCAACCCATCTTGTCCATATGTCTATCTAATTGTATTTTGAAGCTCTCTATCGTTCTTGATCGCACTATGGCGCTAGGTAGCCTGTTCCATAGGTATATACAACTCTTACCAAACCACTATTTACCTATAATATTCTTGAAACGAAATGTATCCCATTTGAAACCATTTGTTTGAGTTTTCTCGCTATCGCTGAGCTTCAGTACATCTTTCATATCCCCTGTATTTAGCCTATCTCACTTACCCACTTGAACACCTCTATCATATCTATCATATCATATATAACTCTGCGTCTTTCTAACGAATGTAAGCCTAGCTTTTTCAACCTGTCTTCATGTTATATATAAACTAGCTAATATGGAATTAGAAAGCTCAGACTGTGAGAAAGATCTAGGTGTGTTGGTTAGCAATGATTTGAAGCCTAGAAAACAATGTATAAGCGTTCGTAACAAGGCAAACAGGATTCTCTGGTTCATATCTAGGAGTGTGAGTAACGGAACTGCTGATGTTATCTTAAAACTTTACTTGTCATTAGTGAGACCCCATATGGATTATGCTGTTCAATTTTGGTGTCCTTATTACAGAATGGACATTGATTCATTGGAGAGAGTACAACGTAGAATGACAAAAAATATCCATAATATTAGAAATTTTCCGTATGAAGAAAGGTTGAAGAAATTAGGCTTACATTCGTTAGAGAGACGCAGAGTTAGAGGGGATATGATAGAGGTATTCAAGTGGGTTAGTGGGATTAATAAAGGAGACATGAAAAATGTACTAAAGCTCAGTGATAGCGAAAGAACTCGTACAAATGGTTTCAAATTAGATAAATATCGTTTCAGAAAAGATATAGGCAAATATTGGTTTGGTAACAGAGTTGTAGATGGGTGGAATAGGCTACCAAGTGATATGGTGGGATCAAGAACGATAGGGAGCTTTAAGATAAAATTAGATAGGCATATGGACGAGATAGGTTGGGTGTGAGGGGGATCTACCAGGTGTGGGCCAATCGGCGTTCAGCAGACCCCCGTAATCTTGTGATAATCCCTGACCGTTTTGGTGCGGCCAGTACTCAAGGTATTAGTGAGTTGGGCCTATAATTGGACCTTGTAATTGGGGTTGGGTGTGACAGGCATCTGCCTTGTGTGGGCCGATCGGCTTTTTGCAGACTCCCATTTTCTTATGTTCTTATATGGAAGATTTCAAATATTACAATTATTTTTTGTCATTCTCAGTTGTACTCTCTCCAAGGAATCTACAGTATGTTCATTCTGTAATAGGGACTCCAATTTTGAACAGCATAATCCATACGTAGCCTCACTAACGCTAGATAAAAGTTCAAGATACGTCTGCTGTTCTGTTATGCTGGGGTCACACATTCACGTATATCGCTCCCGTATGCTCCGGTCAGGCGTGATCGCCAATTTTGTGTAATGACGGGCGTAGTCCGGCCGTGTACGCCCGTATAGAGGAAGACTATTGCACTACCCGACATACGTACTGTAACGGGGCCAGTGTTACGTCAGACGTAATGTAGTCGTATGGAGCTACGTACGTGCTTGCGACTTGCGTAAGCATGTCCCCGTTAGTCCGCCTGGGCTGCCCGATTTGCAGAACACAGGCCACGCCCATGGCCACGCCCCCACAATACCTACGTAGCTGAGGCCGTACATCTTGTGAGTTTGTAGGCATTACGTGGACCGTGTCCGGACAATCGTAGGCACACCCGTCTGTCCAAACACAGACAAAGACAGTCTTTGTCAACCACGTAGGTCTGGGTTGGAATCTGGGAACTACAAAAGGGCAGGAATGGCCACACCATTCCCATTCCCAGTCCTTCATCGGCACCATGAACAACATCGCGGAATTCATCCTGGAGGAGTTCAATTTTGTGAACTCCCTTTATAGAGGAAAGACCATTCACCCGCTGAGTGCCAGCCAATTTTGACGGTGTGCTTCTGCCAGTGCCAGAGTTTTTTTTTTTTTTTTTGGCTAAATCTATCAAGTTGGGAGAGAAAGGAAGGATAATGGTAAAAAAAACACTCCCCTTGTCCATTTTCGCCAGAAATCAGGTCCCCGATGGTCCCGAAAGTAGCTGAAAAGACACTATAGACTACAGAGACTTTTATGGTATCGGAATGTATGGGTGGGAGGGTGATGGGAGGGTGGTTTTCGGGTTGGTTGGGGGAAGGTAGAAGGGTAATTGACTTGTGTTACACATATGAAGTCGATTGGTGAGATAGTTTCGCCACCACGGATTTTCCTTTTTTTCCTTATCTTCGTACGGATACGCTGGAAGTGGGTGGTGGGAGGCGGTTGGGGGTGTGGTGGGGGGAAGGCAGAAGGGTAAGGGACTTGTCACACAAATATGGAACCGATTGGGGAGGTAGTTTCGCCGCCACAGATTTTCCTTTTTTTCCTTATCTTCGTACGGATACGCTGGAAGTGGGTGGTTGGAGGTGGTTGGGGGTGTGGTGGGGGGAAGGCAGAAGGGTAAGGGACTTGTCACACAAATATGGACCCGATTGGTGCAGTCGTTTCGCCGCCACAGATTTTCCTTTTTTTTCCTTCTGACAGGACCGACAGTCAACGAGTGGGTGGGAGGAGGGATTTGGGATTTTTGTGGTGGGTAGCCTAAAGGGTAAGGTACATGTGGTAAAAATATGAAAACCATAGGTGCAGTCGTTTCGCTGCTACGATTTGTTTTTGGCAGGGTGCAGAGGGTGGCAGGGTTGGCTTGTTGGTTGCTGCTCCGGTGTGGTGAGAGGTGTGACGGAGTGTCCCCCGCTGGTCCCCCGTGACCCCACCATACAACGGTGCCGCCGCATCTTCCCGCCGCCAACACGTAGTGTGGCGGTGTTGCCAGATGCGGCCGGACTTACTTTCACTTTCACGTTTTACGTGAACATTGTACGATTGGCGGAAGAAACTTACGTTTTACCTGTCTAGCTGCTACGTTTTACGTGGCTGCACCCGTAATACGTAGCAGCTAGACAGGTAAAACGTATGCATTCCCAACTTTTTACATACGTGAGCACGAGCCCCGTATCCGATTCGAAATCCAAAGGATACCGGGCGACCTTGGCCGCACCAACCACCTACAAGACCAGCGTGGCTACACCCGCCATGCGTACCAACCCCCACGACTAGACACAATTTCATTTAAGTTTTGCGTACTAAGCCCTTACGTTTTACGTATTCGGTTGCCAACTACCAATAAACCTTCGTACGGGAGCATACGGGAGCATATACGTGAATGTGTGACCCCAGCATTACTCACACTTCTAGCTATACATCCAAGAACTCTATTTGCCTTATTTCGAACACTGATGCATTGATTTCTTGGTTTCAAATCACAGTTGACGATGATTCTCAAGGCTTTTTCATTATTTGAGTTAGTTATATCCACGTTATCGAAATTGTATACTGCATTTCCTATCGATTTACTCAATTTTACTACACTGCATTTACCTACATTGAACTTCATCTGCCAGTTTACTACACTGCATTTACCTACATTGAACTTCATCTGCCAGTTTACTACACTGCATTTACCTACATTGAACTTCATCTGCCAGTTTACTACACTGCATTTACCTACATTGAACTTCATCTGCCAGTTTACTACACTGCATTTACCTACATTGAACTTCATCTGCCAGTTTACTACACTGCATTTACCTACATTGAACTTCATCTGCCAGTTTACTACACTGCATTTACCTACATTGAACTTCATCTGCCAGTTTACTGCCCATTTGTGTAATATGTCTAAACCTATTTTTTTTTTTTTTTCTATATTCCAACTTACTTCCTCTCGGGCATAGGCTGAGAGCCTTAACATTCACAGCTTTACAATGAACAGTGAAGCCCGTGAGGTCTTGTTCCAGTCTAGGGAGTGAGACATGTGAAGCACGTAGAGTACAACGAGCACCTGCCATCTTGCCTTCACATGAGGCACGGTGCTCACTCATGGCCCGAAACGACCCCATTTCTGAAGCCATCTCGTTCCCGTGCTTCACTGTCTCAACCCCTACACTCGGACTCTCACACTTACACACACACAACGCCACCTGTTGAGCAGATAACTCACCAGGCATTGCACCCCTATAGCATATTTTGAATATGGGAATATTCATACACTGCTATTTAATCAGGGAACAATGAGGGTATTTTATTGACGTTTCGGTGGGCTTGTGGTAATACACTGATACTAGGTACAGCACAAATTCCATCCCAATAATATCTTCCCATTGATACATCGGGATTTGAACCCGGGACCTTTGGATTACCAGGCCAGTGGCAAGACCACTCCACCACACCTCCCCTATTTGGAGTGTTTCCATATGAGAGAGAGAGAGAGAGAGAGAGGAGAGAGAGAGAGAGAGAGAGAGAGAGAGAGAGAGAGAGAGAGAGAGAGAGAGAGAGAGAGAGAGAGAGAGTTGCACTGTGTTAATCGATTTATGTAGTAAATATGGTAATGATAAATAATGTGTGCACTACCTTGATAACAGTGAGACTATGAGTAACTACATGTAAACTCAGGTTATTAGATATCACAAATAGACCAGGGTATACACAGATAATATTATTCCACACATAGTTATTTACCAAGTCTGATAATATAAGATAAATGTGATACAGGGGGAAATATTTACCTAGAGTAAATTACCCTCGAGAATTGCAATCCATTTTTTCCCCAACACATTATTTCCTTGATCTATTTACTTTACTATGACTGTCTAATAAATATCAATTAAATAAATATAATTACTGAAGTTAATTGAGTATACCTTTATCAATTGTTCATATTACCGCAAACATAATGTTTATCAACAGGACAATTAATATTTGTCATTGTTATATTGCATTGCGCAATAATCTTGTATGATCAAGCTACACATTTATTTTGAAATTAATTGAAAAAAGCTAGATAATCGATTGAGTTACCTCGGCATATAGAAGCTTATGAAGGTGATACTTTCACGTCCACCTCCTCTCGGGAGATAAGGTTGTCTGGCAATAGATGGATATATAGATAGATAGATAGATAGATAAATCAGATTAGCGAGTTCACGAAATATGATATGACATCAAGATTTGTGTGCAATGATTAACCGAAGTTGTAAGAGGAAGCATAAACAAGCGAACAGGGGATCGTCCAAAGGGATCCTAATGCATCATTCATATAAACATAACTATATTTAAGCCAATTAGTGAAATATGCTGAAAATGTGTGCAAAAATAATACAGAGTAAAGAGTAAGTAAGGCCATGCCAGTATAAAAAGAGATACAATATATAGTACATAAATAAATTTAGCTTTATAATTTTCCACTCGTCCACGAACACAAAACCTGTATGCATTCGTGTCCCGATCGCCCTTTAAGCACACACACGCACACACACACACACTGAAATATCCTAAATTTAGTTATTATACATTCATCCACCAGTCTAAACAATCCCACCACAACTCCTCCACCTCCACTCACCTTGTTAGTCACCTCGCCACCCTTACGTCCCTCCATCCCTTAGTGACAACTATACTCTATTTTTTTCCAGCTGATCGTAAATTGAATCTCTTATTAGCCGATTTCTCGATACTTAATGGAAATATATGAAATTACTATGGCTGTGTGTCATATAAATGCCAAGTTTTCAGAATAAACATAATCTTTCGCTACAAAATCTACCTTATAGCCGAGTAACAAAGATAGAAACATGACAATTTACCCTCAGCTGGGAAATAAATAGACTAGAGGATAGAAAAAAGTCCGAGCTCGGAGAGGGAGAGGAAGGTGGATAATTATACATGGCCGCGTCAGTATAATGTTACTTCGTGGTGCTACTTCAAAATATATTCTTCTCAAGTTCTCATCATATTGCTGAATAAATTTCATAATGTGATTCATTAAAGGTGTAAATGGATATATATAATAGTGTTACTTTCAACATTCTGTATATCTCTTATAACCTAGAGAGAGACTTTTCAGTTACTGAAAGAGGGAATCTACTGTTCATTACGAATTAGTTTCGGGAACATTATTGTATGAACAAGTAGAAGTAAATAAGTTTAACATTCGTCACTGTATGTTATAGAACGTCACCTCCTCCCATTGTGTCCTACCCTTTTAACACTACGACAAGCTCCCTCCCTTCCCATCAAGCTGCGCCATCTATGGGGCAAAATCTTCGATTGATTCAGGGAGGGGAGTGTGAGATCTTACTATATTCAGAGCGAACAAACTACACAACGGATTTACCCAAACCCTATGACTAGGTGGCCCACACGGAATTGCGGCCGAGTGTACATAGACGACATCTTTGTGTGTACCAACAACGAGAATATCCTACCAAGTCTACAAGAAAAACTACAAGCTATATCTGGCCTCCAATTCACCATCGAACGGGGTACTAACCAAAACTTCCCTTTCCTTGACGTGAACGTTACCATCGAAGAGGATAAATTCATCACGGATGTGTACCGTAAACCTACCAACACTGGCCACTGTCTAAACGGTGGTGGAGATTGCTGTGATCGCTACAAACAGTGTCGTACGAGCATACATCCATAGAGCTCTACATACATGTCCCTCTTGGACCTTGCTCGATTGTGAGATAAAGAGGCTCAGACAGATCCTGGTAAACAATGGCCATTCCAACACCACCTTCGACACAATCTTGAGAAAACAGCTACAATAACATCAATTTTTAATAAATCAACAAAGAGACAACAACAACGAAGAAAGTCCTGACGTCAGTGTTGTTGTTGTTGTTGTTGTTGTTGTTGTTGTTCCTTAAGCTGCCTGGCCGAACAGCCCCGAGTCCCTGAGGAAGGCCATGGCCACGATCGGGCTTTCCCACAGAGCTCTCATTGAGTGTAGATTATGTTGTTGGCGTAAGTGGTTGTGTGAAATGCAGTCTTCTATGATGTGTTTAATGGTATGGGGTGCTGTGTTACATCCCGGGCAGGCGTCGACAACGGAGTCATCCAGTCTCTTCTGATAGCTCAGGAGAGCTGGATGGTGTCCGCATCTCAGCCTGGCCAGGTGGACTCTGTCCTCACGAGGAAGGGAGGATTCGGAAGGATGGATTTCGGGAGGTTGTGCATGCAGCTGCGTGTTGTCTGTGAGTGAGTGGATGGATTGGCGAGAGATATGAGTATGGATGTGCTTCTGGAAGTTGGTTCGGGGTGGGCAGGGAGGGAGAGAGGACAATAATTGTGTGTGATACCGTGTGCTGGGTGTTGTTTTGATATTTCTTGGTGTCTGTGGGTGTGTTGCCATGTAGTTTAGTGGGTGGTCTTGGTTCGTGGAGGCTGCTGCCAGGAATTGAGTGCCTCTCATGTCCAGATGGTCTTTGACTTTGAGGATTTTGGTTTCTTGATGTAGGTGATCTGTGGGTGCAGTAGCTGTGCAGCCTGTAATGATCTTCAGGGCTTTGTTTTGAATAGTCTGTAAGGTCTTATGATGTGTTTCAGCTAGGTTAGAAGCCCAGGCTGGGCTTGCGTATTCCATCACTGATCTTATGTATTGTTTATATACTGTGGTGGTAGTTTCTTTGTTGTGTCCAAATTTTGTGTGAGCAAGTGACCTGAGGGCGTTAAGTCTGGGTGTCAGTTTCTTTTTAATGTTTGTGGTGTGCTGTTTGAATGTCATTTGAATGTCATATGAGTATCATATGTTACTCCTAGGATTTTGGGTGTGTGTGTGTATGTGTTAGGGGTGTGTTGTTTATGGTGAGTTGAGGGATGTATTCGTGTTCACCTGTCCAGCTTGTGAGCAGGGTTGCGGTGGATTTGGCTGGAGCTAGATTAAGTCTGTTTGTAGTGCACCAGCCATGTAGCGTGTTGAGATAGGGTTGAAGGAGATCTGTTGCTCTTCTTGGGTCATGGTGTGTGCATGTGAGTGTTATGTCATCTGCATAGGAGGCTAAGTTTATTTGGGGCGTATTGGGTGTAGTTATATCGTGCATGTACAGATTGAAGAGTGCGGGCGATAGGACGGATCCTTGTGGGACTCCATTTGGAAAGTTTCTGATTTTAGATGACTGACCGGCAAAAGATACGTGTGCACATCTGCCTGCTAGGAAGTTGGCCAGCCACCTTTTTGTGTTGTTGTGCATGTTTGTGTTGTAGATTTTGTTTGTTAGGTTGTGGCGGGGGATGGCATCGAAGGCTTTACTAATGTCAAGTGTGGCTAATAGTGATCTGTGTGGTGGTCTAGCTGAGTTGATGCCGTCAAAAGCTCTTTGTGTAAGGTCTGTGAGAAGTGTTTGTGGAGTGCAGTGGCCTAAAGCCATGTTGCGTTGGAGCTAGGGGTAGGTCGGGTGTAATTAGTTGTAATACTAGGCGTAATACTGACGTCAGTGTTTTACTGCAACACCTACACACCTGCGTATAAACAAGATGAAAAGGCCATCAAGGACATCATCTCGAAGATCTGTACCCCTGCTGAGGGTTATGGCCGTCTGGTACCTTCTATATATTATAGAAGTAATAAATCATCCAACCTAGTAATGCGTAACAACATCAACGCACCGAGGGATGTCATGGCGAAGACCAATGTGGTGTACGGTACCAGTATCGTTGTACCACTGGGAACTGTGCATCCCTTAATGTATGCTACATTGGTCTGACCAAATGTACCTTGGCAAGACTCATCTCAAACCACACAAACGAAGGAGGACCTAAACAACATCATTGGAACGAACACAATAAAATCATCACAAAGGACGAACTGAAGGCGAACACCACAATTATCGCTTAATCTAATGAAAAACGCAGGTTACAGGTGCTTGAGGCCATCCATATCCGAGACAGGTCCCCCTCTATTAATATCCAGTCTAATATGGTCGCGACTGTGCCACTCTACGACGGTCAACCCATCTGCCGACGTACCCGGGTATCTTCCTGAATCCCCTACTACGATCGTCACACCAACGGAAGACCCACCACCTTCAGAACCAGCACAAGTCAGAAGATCCGAAAGAATTCAAAACATGACGAACAATTTAAATATAAATCTTTAACCTTAGCTACCCCTCAACCCCCCCCCCCCCCCATGTACCCCTCCTAATGTACGCGCCCCTTTCCCCTCCCCCTCCCCATTTATAACCGTTTCTATAACTTGTCATTATTGCACCCAGTCAGTAGCTCACTTACCTCTATACTGTACACTTAACTTTTATCTGTACGGTATATTTTAATTTTTGGAAGAGTGTTTTTATAATTTACCTGAAGATGCCTAAATGTGTAGGCGAAAAGTTGTACAAATATAACAAGTAAAATATGGAGAACTACGGAGAAGTTATCTTCACTCACCCTCCTTATGTAAGAAAATTATTAAGGAAAATTGAAAATATTTCAAGAAAAGTAAATAACTATAAAAATGCGGTGGATTTTAATACAGCATGTCTACGAGAAAATCTGTTTCCCATATATATATATATATATATATATATACTGTATATACGTATACATAATATATATACCAACTTACAAAGGACTCTATCAAGCTTTTAAAAATACCCCTAAGACCCCCTTTCGAGATCAATATGTGGATTTTTGGTAGAAAAATTTCGGCCGGTTCCTCCTCAATTGCAGGCTTGCTTCCGCTCGCCAGGATAAAATCGACACCTAAATAACCTGAAAGGTCTTGAAATCGCCAAATTAATGGGGTGAATGCCCTAAAAATGTCAAAACTAATGGGGATACACATGAGGGAGAAGGGGTCCCAGTAAACCCTCTCCCTTAACCCCTTCAGTACCAGTGTCGTCCGTTTAACATTATTCTGGCCACTATTAGACGATTTTCTTCAGCTTTAAAGGGGCTTCCAACAATTAACAGGCTTCGAACTATCTCACTTAATCCTATTTAGTACGGTACCACAGATCCTTCTTAAGCTGCACAAAATCGTCTAAATATAGCTTGACTAAAATGTTATCAGACGCCGCCGGTAAAGAAAGGGTTAAGATATTAAATGTTTCCCTTTGCCATCCATTCCCAACACTAACCTCTCGTGACGTCACTGCTGTCAGCCCTATTCCTTCACCACTACAGCATGGGGTCAAGAGCTTACCTGGAATTACAGAAAAGAAGATATCAGTAAAATAATAATCTATCTACCTTTAAATGAGAAGATCAGCTGGGCCACTTACGCATACACGTCATATGAGCAAAGAATGGAACTTAAAGTTATGGTCATTTTATGCAAACTTAACAACACATTACGTGAACCTCATTTTATACTTTCAAAATATCTGCAACAGGTTCATTTGGACTCATATCCTCAAAAATATATACATACACACACACACACACACACACATTACGGTATATATATATACGGTATACTGTATACATATATATATATAAGACAAGTGTACTCGGCTTTAAAAGGACCTGCAGCAATTAACAGGCTTCGAACTATCTCATCTCACTTAACCCTATTTACTACCACAGGGCGGGTGCCCAATCCCGAAAGGGGTTGAAATAGGGGAGCTATCCCCCCGCCAAAGGCGGCTTTCTAGGGCCTTTCCTAGCTGATGCCGAAAGAATTGGGTTCTAGTCATGTGGTGATGGGCTGGTCTATCAGAGTGAGAGCTGAGCGATCTCTGCCATACCCATAGCTTACTCTGACTGTTCCTTTTACTTATATATTTTCTAGATCTCAAGTGACGGCGTCTCTTCCGTGGATTGACCTCCCAATCTACCAAGATTGGAAGCCAAAGCGTCACATTTTTCCTTTGCCCCTCAACTTTCTCTTCATTATTGCTGAGGGGCACAGGGCCCTGGGTGGGGCTTTGGTTTCCTGGGCGTTTCCGCACCCTCCTCAGCTCCCCGCCATGGAGTGGCTTCGGTCACCCAGGCTTTATTGTGGTCGGCAGGGAGGGTTCCGTTGGGGCGCTTGGGTATAGCCTTGGCCTTGCTCGGGGCCTTGGGGCTGTTCGGCCAGGCAGCTTGGGGAACAACAACAACCACAGATCATTCCTAAACTGCACAAAATCGTATAAAAATAGATGGAATAACATTTGTCACAGGTACAGAAAGGGTTAAGGACTAAATATATTGTGATTCAGCAGATTACAATAAACCCTAGATAAACTTAGAGTCAAACCCAATTTAATACCTTCAGTTTTATATTACAGCTAAACCTAATAACCTTTACGTATACTTAAGGGGAGATTTCCACTTGAGGGAGTTTTTTCTTGACTCCTTTCTCCCTCATGTTTAGCCCCATTGCTTCTTCTCCCTCATGTTTAGCCCCATTGCTTTTCATGTTTAAGACGTTCGCCCCATTAGTTTGATGATTTTAAGAACTTTCAACCCATTTCTGTCAATTTTAAGACCTTTCGTGCAATTTAAGTGTCGATTATATCCTGGGGAGCCTGTAATTTAAGAGGAACCGGCTTTCAGCCGGGATATTTTTCTACCGGAAAATGTACAAATTCATCTTGAAAGGGGCTCAAGGGGGGTGTAATCTTAAGCTTGATGGATATCTAGAGACCAAACTAAAAACCTCCCCTTAACCCTTCTTTACCGGCGATGTATATTTCATTATGTTAGCTATATTTTGACGATGTTATGTAGTTTAAGAAGGATCTGTGGTAGCATAAAGGGTTAAGGGAGATAGTTCCAAGCCTGTTAGATGCTGGAGACCCTTTTAAAACTGAATAAAATCGTCTAATAGTTGCCAGAATAAAGTTAAAAGGACGGCACCGGTACTGAAGGGGTAACATTATTGAGGGGGTACTGCTTGGTTTTTGGTCTGTATATTTATTTCTTAATACATTTTTTAGTTTCCTCTTGTTTCATCCCTCCTCCTCCTCTTCCCCCTTCTGCCCTCCTGCTCTTCCTCCTTCTCCTCTTCCCCCTTCTCTTCCTCCTCCTCCTTCATCTCTTCTTTTTCTTCCTCTTTCCTTTGATCTCCTATTCCTCCTTCCTTCCTCTCCCTCCTCATCTTTCATCCCTCCTCCTCCTCTGCCTTAGCCAATACCGTCCACCCCCTCCTCCTACTCCCAGTATTTAAATGCACTTCCGTTCACCAGAGCAGCTTTAATACATTTGTTTGGCCCAGCAGTATTATTTCACTATGCTTCTCTCTTTAGATACAGTTAGATAGATAGATAGAGATTGATTGATTGTGCATACGCATATACCCTTGCAGGACACACACACACACACACACACACACACACACACACACACACACACACACATTAGCATAATGATCTACCAAATTACATATCAGCGTTCCCATTTTCAGACATAACAGCGAATTGATATGAGGCTAATCTGTGTGTGTGTGTGTGTGTGTGTGTGTGTGTAGCACTGCCTCTCTAACTATATATGTTTACATACAGTATTTCCGCGCATGTTTGTCTATTTGGCTAGCACTCATCTCACCCTACCTTACATCTCCCTCTCGTTCTCTCTCTCTCTCACTATATCTCCCTCTCTCACACACACATACACTCACTCAGCCCGTAGCCTAGTGGTAGAGCTCTCGTCTCACACACGAGGGGCCGGGGTTCAATCCCCAGCCGGGTGGAGACAAATTGGGCTTGTCTCCTTTCATGTGTTAGTCTCAGTTCACCTAGCTGTAAATAGGTACCTGGAATAAGTGGACGACGTTGTGACGTCCCATCTGGGGTTGGCAAAAATGGTACAAGGCGAGATGGGTATCATATGGTTCACCTAAGCTGATGGCTACATAAGCCTTCGGGCGAGACGGTACCGTCTATAGTGAGAATGGTACCAAACAGATCCACCCTAAGCCTTCGTTTCCAATGTCGCCAATTGGCTAAAAATACAGATTACACACACATCCACAGCCATTCCAACGATACATATAACACCTACACATAGGAGGCGGGAAATAACGAGCATGCTCACTCCCACAATACAACTAGAGTAAGTACACTCACTCTCTCTCTCTCCCATTTCTATTGCACTATAATTTGCATTCTATAAAGACTCATACTTCCTAACTTTCTTCATTGTGCGGGATCTTGCCGGAGGGATAGGAGGGTGGGGAGGGGGGAGCTATCTCTATTGCTATCTTCATCTTCCACTTCAGTATCAGTTTCTCTCCTATCCGATAGTGAAGTACTTACTGCAGTTCATATTGTCGATGCCTTTGATGATTTTCAACACTTGAATTAAGTCGCCTCTTAATCTGCGTTCTCTAAGACGACGCTCCTCGTATGGTTTGTTCTTTAGGCTAGGTGTCATTTTGGTAATTCTACGTTGAACTCGTTCTAGCTTGTCTATATCTTTTTGGTAATAAGGGCACCAGGATTGAACGCAGTATTCCAGAAGAGGGCAGACTAAGGAATTGTAAAGAGTTAGGATAACTTCTTTGGATTTATGCTCAAATGACCTGCCTATAAAGCCAATTATTTTGTTTGCCTTCTTAACAACTCTTTCTCTCCCTCTCTTTGGCTTGTATCCATTCGGCCCCATTCAACCTACTGTTTTAAGACATTTACCCTCATCCAGGTGTCAATATTTTCCTGGCGAGCGGTAGCGAGCCAGCATATATATATTTTGTCGTTTGACAGCAAGCTAAATTTGTACATTTTTCAATAGAAATATTTCTCCGGCGAAGCCGGATTTCTCCATACAATGCTGGCTCGCTTACGCTCGCCATGAAGAAATCGACACATGGATGGGGATAAACGTCTTAACCCTTAAATGTCGGGGCGCAACATAAGTCGAGTTAAATAAAGCTGGACTATGTGGCGGTGCTCGACATATATCGTGTGGCAATTTCAGCACGTAATGTGGCTGAGAGAGAGAGACAAGTGGTGGCAGGAGAGTAGCGAGCGTATGACTGCTCCAGACCACCGCGGCGAACCTACTGACACGAATCCCACCTCCTCCCTCCCTCTCTCACTCGCTATATACGGAATTGTATGGGGAAAGTGCCTAATTACATGCTTTTTGCACTCGCGTTGCACGGTTATTGCAAGAAAACTAGCCATCATAAAAGGATCGTTATGGTGTCATTCGAAAGCTCTGTTTATGCCCTTTCAGGGATAGATACTTGTTTTACGTTCTGGGTCTTATTTAGGCATGAAAATGATCACGTAAACAGCCCTATTTTGGCTAAAAACACCCCGCTGGGCGGTACATATAAATAAACCGCATAGGCCGCTCGTAAGGTGTTAAAACAGTTGGCTGAATGAGGCCGAATGGATACAAGCCAGAGAAAGAGAGAAAAGAAAAGAAAGATAAAAAAGGCAGGTGACCCCCCCCTTAACCCTTTCACTACAATGACGCATTTCTTCATTATATAGTGGCTATCACTAGACAATTTTATTAAGATTAGGAAGAATCTGTGAGTCAAGAGATAATTGTAGACCCTGGAGTTCCTTCCTAAGTAAATAATATGTCTAGTATTAGCATTAATATAATCTAAACTACGTCATGAAGATAGGTTACAGAGTTACTCATTATTTATTAAAGAAAGGCTCCAAATAGGATTGGACTGGTCTATTGTAACAAACAGCATCATCCAATGCAACGCACACCTTCCAAAAGACCTTCCTAACCTGCCAGACCCTAAAACAACAAACAGTAACATTATTGTTGTCGTCAAGGGGGTCAACAATACAGAGGTCACTAGGTGGGTGACCTCTGACCCCCCGCCTGGCCATCTCAGGCTTCTCACAGCACTCGCTACCCGGTTTCAGTGTAAGGGCGAATTTCTTAATATTTAAATTCTTACCATATTCCTGGAGTAAATCAAGTAACAATACTCCGAGGTTTGACTCTGGGTAAAGCTGTTTGTGAAACACGAGTCTCCTAGACATAAAATTAATTACCAATAATGTAATGGCATACGAAGATAGCCCGCCAGAATAGACTTTGTTTAAGTCATTTGTTTTAAGTAATTGTTTTATAAAGACAATTAAAGGGCGGGCTTCGGGATATTTTTGCAAAAAATTCATAACCAATTGTGCGGAATGAACACTACCTACCATATTGATGCTAATGTCGACAGCTATGCCGCTAGCATTATCAACGTATTTTAAGATGGGAACTCGGGTTTTGTCGATCAGCTCCACTGAGTTTTGTTTTGGTATACTCAGAGCATTTAACTTATCTCGAGCCCTGTGAAGCGGCTTGTCACCCAAGTACCCGATGATGGTTACATCAATGTCACCATCGGGTAGACTAAGACCTACAGCCGAGCTGCCGTAAAGCTCTACTTTAGCTTGCGGCCACACACTCAACAGTGCGGTCTGTAGCCGTTTATATACATTAAGTTTAACGTTTAGCTGATCTGCAGAGGGGAGAAAATTACGAAAAAAGTCCAAAAGTTCCTTATGGAGCCCCCAAATTCCTGGTCGATAGGGCCCGGCCACCCAGCAACCGACTGAGGCAATATCTTT